>PVJC01001232.1:0-33724 GCA_004026665.1 Murina feae
CCTGGGAAGCCCACCAAGCAGGCCGCCAACCCCCTGCTGCCTCTTACCCACTCCCCGATGCCCCGGAAAGGGCCTGAGAAGCCCACCAAGCAGGCCGCTGACCCTGCTGCCTCTTACCTGCTTCCCGGTGCCCTCCAACCCTGCCGCCTCTTTCCCACTCACAGGTCCTGGGTCCTGCGCTGTCCCGCCCTGCAGCCACTCTGTGCACTCAGGAGGTCCCTCAGCCCGGCCTGTGCCCTCTCATAGGCCGGGACCCCTCGGGGGATGTCCACCTGCTGGCGTGCCTGACCAGGCTGGGTGAGGGCTTTAAGGCTGCCCACAGCTCCCATTGACCCAATGTCCCAGCAAGGCTGGCTGGACGCAGGTTTATGTGATTTATCTCCTATAATTGATGCTGTTCCTTTAAGGCCTGGCGTTGGTTTATCTTCTATAATTGATACACTGTTCCTTTAAGGATGCCTTCTAACTGAACCCTCCTCTCTGCCTCACCTCGCAGCGTCTATAATGAAACAATTGTTACTTTTACTGGTTAGGCCCGGGCTGCTCTTTCCTTCAGCTCCCGAGGATTCTATGATTGTTACATTGTTTCAAAGGTGTGTTTCGCTAGAGCCAGTTTAATCAGAGCTGAGCTGAGCGGGCGCAGCTTCACTTTCGCTCCTGCCGCAATGGAAAGGGCTGTTTACTCAGGTCTGTGAGTGGTGGCCTCCATGTTGGCTGGGCTAATTTGCATATAGCCGCCTTGATTGGCTGGTGGGCGTGGCTTACCCTGTCTTGGAGAAACGGTTAATTTTAATATTTCACTTTTATTAGTTTAGATTGGGCCAAGAGCACTTGTCCAGCCAATCTAATTCTGAAAAATCAAGTAAGCTTATGTTTGTGAGAATGACTCACAAACATAAGAATATTTTTATATTTTGTTTCACATATCTTGGAAGACATTTCCCCAACTTCTGTTTTCTTTAAATCATAATCATGAGCATTGCATCTGCCTTCCTTCTATCTTTTTCCTGAAAGCCAGCATGGGACATGTGTTAGTTAAGTGACAGCTCTAACCTCCAGTTTATGGGGTTAATAAAATCTACATCTCAGGAAAGGGGTTGGTCAGATTTTTAGTCTTTGGGTCTCACTGAATGGGGGTTTGGGTAGGTGAGGCATCCAAACAAATGAAACAGAGAAGTCTGATGAGAAAGCAGGTTTGAAGAGGTCAATGAGAAGTGGACCATGAAATGATCAGAAGAAGTCATTCCTTGTGGGGCCATTTTTTTTTCATATTATTGTGTTGAGAGCTCTTGGAGACACAGCCCTGAGGAGACACAATCTGTGTGATTTAAGATCATGAACACTAAAATTCAAACTGACAGTTGAGGAATCTGAACATTTGGCTCTTGGATTAAAAGAGACAGCTTGTTCCTTTTCACAAACACATGGTTTCCTAGATTAAAGACTGAGCAACCCTGAATTTAGTAAGCAAGGCCTAAGTGGAACATAAGCTGATGCTTTAATAGAATAAAAACGGATGCTCCCATTTTCCATAAACATTCATTTTTTCCAGCTCATGAGTACCTTTTCTCAGGGATGAAATCAATCTTTTTGAAATGAGGAAATGAACTGTGTCACTAGCCCTCAGAGTTATGAGTGAAAAATATGGTGGATGCTCAGCCTCTCGCAGGTGCAGAAAATAATTCAGCATATCAAAAATGTCATGGCGACCCCTCAGATGACTTCAGCCTCTATTTACCAAAAATCATACTCAATTTGAATCCTTTAAGTTTTCAACTTGTCCTGCTTTTAAAATTCTCTTTCTAAAAATGTGGAAATAGTTAGATATCCCTATGCCATTTCCAAAAAAAAGAATCATAGATATTTTTAGCCAGAAGGGACCTTAGACACCATGTAGTCAAATCCCTTCAATTTAAAGGTGGGCTGCTGACACTCAGAGAGGTGAAATGATTGCCTCAGATTGTGTCAAGCTGGGAATCAAACCAAGTTTTCTTCTTTCTCTGTCCTCTACACTACACCATGTAGATAAAAGCATCAAAAAGTCAGTTTCTTCTCATCACTGTGAATTTTGTGAAACATAATGGTTAAGCGTGTGGTTGGTACCTGACCTTGTCTTCATTGTGACTATGGGTAAATTACTCAATCTAAGCTTCAGTTTCCACATTCGTAAAAAGTGGATAAAGATAATATTTATTAAAGTATATCAAGCCAGACATGGAGTGAGTGAGTGCTTAATGAATATTAGCTATTATTTGTATGTTTACATCTGAGAAACAAAAATGTTTTGGTGTAGTTAGATGATTCTGCAGTGGATAAAAAAAAGTGTTACAATCAATGTTCCTTGGGCTCTAAGTAATTTTGAAATCCTGGTGAGCAAACTGAGGTGTTTAAAAGTCAAACACTTCATGTGCATATACTTGCATTTCTTTTAGAAAGATCTGCCCTGCCAGGCCTTTCAGCATCAGGTGATGGTTTTCAGTTATTTTCCATTTGGATAGCAAGTCTGAGAGCTTTACCAAAGGGGAGAAAATAGGCAAGCCAGCTTCCCTGCCTTGGCCTCTGGCTGTTCTTTCCCGTCTCTCCACATTCTGCTCATTCTTCGTGGTCTTGGCTCCAATGCGCAGGCACCAGGCACCAGCATCCTGTACTTGCCTCCTGAAAGGCTATGTCACTGCTATTAAGCTTCAACATGGATGATGCTCTTCTCAGGTCGTCATTGGCTCCCTCCAGGCCCAAGATTAGAGCTCATCTCTGCACCACAGCACCCTGCACGTCTCCATCACAGGACTCGGAGGGATGACCTGACATTCTGACTAGAGCCCTGGCTCTTCTGCCAGATTACCTGGGCTCCAGTTTTTCCTCTGCTGTTTCCTGGCTATTGATTTTAAATAGGTTACACCCCCTCTTTGTACCTGCTTCTTCCTTTCTAAAATGGGGCTTACGTGGCTCAGTAGAAAAATTAAATAGGCTAATTCATTTAAACAAGTAATAAACGTTAGCCATTATTATTATCTCATAGTATCATGGCTGTCCTCTTTTAAAAATCTTCATTTGAAGACATGTTTTTATTGATTTTTAGAGAGAGGAATGGAAAGAGAGAAAGAGAAATGGGTGTGAGAGAGAAATATGGGTCAGTTGTATGTGTATGGCCTTGACTGGGAATGGAACCTGCGACCTAAGCACGTGCCCTGACTGTCAATTGAACCCAAAACCTTTTGGTGTGTGGGATGATGCCCCAACCAACTGAGCTACTTGGCCAAGGCCTTGGCCAGGCTTTGAACTCCTTGAAGATAAGGCCCTGTGTTTGCACAGCATTCTTTTAGCATTTAGTAATAGTGTAAGTGCCCAAGTCATGTTAGCTACAAAATGAAACTAAAAAGCAGTTACTTTGGTCAAGAGCGGTCTGGAACATGCTGAGAATCTTACTGACCACTCAGTTTTTGCTTCCATCATGATTTCACTCCAAAATGTTTATAATTGATATCCTACATAATAAAAGCCTAATATGCTAAGTGTCTGGTTGTCCAGTCATCTGTTCAACCAACCAAAGCATGATATGCTAATGATATGTTAAGGCCACTCAACTGCTCACTATGACGTGCACTGACCATCAGGAGGCAGACACTCTGACTGGTAGGTTAGCTTGCTACTGGGTCCTACCAATCAGGACTGAGCGAGATGGCCCAGACACACCTTGGAGCCCTCCCATACTCCCACACTGGCTCGCTAACCTCCCACATCCCTCCCTGGTCCCGATTGTACACTGATGGGGTCCCTCAGCCTAGCCTGTGCCCTCTCACAATTTGGGATCCCTTGGGGGATGTCAGAGAGCCGATTTCAGCTTGATCCCACAGGCCAGGCCAAGAGACCCCACTGGTACTGGAATTCATGCACAGGGCCTCTAGCATATATGTAATTGATTTCAGAGAAGAAAGGAAAGGGAGAGAGATATAGAAACATCAATGATGAGAGAGAATTATTGATCAGCTGCCTTCTGCACACCCCTTACTTGGGAATGTGCCCTGACTGTGATCCAACTGTGACCTCCTGGATCATAGGTCTGGCGCTCAACCACTGAGCCACACTGGTCAGGCTCAAAACTTTTTAAAAAACGAACATCCTAAAAAAATAAAATAAGGAACTTACTTTAAAACAGTGCCAAGTAGTCATTATCAGAAAAAGTTCCAGGAAAAGTTATTTTCTATTTGCTAACTCAATAATCTATTACTTAGAACTGCACTTTGTTGTTTTTTGTTTTGTTTTTTGTTAAATTTTATTTTGCACACTGTATAATGCTTTGAATTTTATTTAAAAAGAACGCGTTCACTATCTTAATTTAAGCTACTGAACTTTCATACTATTCTCTGGAGACACAAGGCCAGCTTGTTATAATATGGACATTGAAATCGAATTGCATCAGCAGCATCTCAGGAATGCATGTTGTAGCTGAACACAGCATTCGGTGTCGTCTGTGTTTTTATTTCAATAGCACTCATGTCAGGGCGAGAGCACATGTTTTTTGGCTGGTTTGTTAATTCTGCCAAAATGTCATTCTTGTCAAAGCGTCTACAGAGGCCCGCAGTAGATGTTAGAGATGCAGCCTTGTGGAAAATTGCTGTTAATATTATTTAGTTTTTGAAGTTGCTTTTCTTTATAAGCTTTATGGTTTCATTGTACCTCAGCATAAATACTTTGGTTGTTTGCCTTTCATAAATGAACTAATTTATTGAAATATTGTCACACAACTAGTATTTAGACATTAAGATTATCCCCAAATTCTGCCAGGGCACCAAGGGTCACATGGGTTTATAGACCTCGAGCTAATGAGTCTGACTCATTTTAAAAAAATCATTTGTCATGTTTATTAGAAGGAGCCTATATTCCTTTATTACCTAGTACAAATCCTTAGCATATGAAGCCCAGAGCATAAAATTAAAATTGCATGAAACTTTGATTTCCTTCTTCATTAATCATGCTAGATAATTACACACAGGTGTCAGCCTCCATCTAATGGCAGATGCTTTCTGACCCCTAAAATAATGCTGAATATTTGCTGTGCACACTTACAGGGGAACTGAGATATGTATAATACAAACCATGAGTTGAAAATTTTACATTTCTTTATGCCATGAGCTGAAAATTTTACCTGCACTATACTTAGGAATAACTTTAATTAGCAATAGCTGAAAGCTAATCCAAGGATAATGAATTTAAGGGCTTAAATGAGTAAAAGGATAATAATGTATACGAATAGGTCAAATTAAATTTTGCAAAATTAATATTCATTTAGATAATGGTTTGAGACCTTCATTTGAATTTCTTTGCTTAGTTTTCCCAATATGTTACTTGAAATAATTAACCAAATAGTGATCACTTTATAAGTCTATAACCACATGGTATTGCATCTAGTAAAATATACAGCACACAGTGCCCTTTGAAAAGTATTACGTAGTGACATATTAAGTCCTGTGCAATTGAGGATACTGTGACGTTGGAATAAGTTTTCAATCTATTGACTTTGCTATAACTTTAAATATCTGCTCTTACTTAATTTTCAATCAGCTGCCTCCAAGGGGGTAAAACTTACTAAGGTATAATGTAACACATGAGTTATACCCATATATGTTTTATTTACCCTGTTTTATTTTTCTAGGAATGCGAAAAAATAGAACATTGTTACTGAAATCAAAGAATTATCAAGAACTCCAAATATTTAGGCACTATAATAGCAATATTCTTAGAAAAACAAAAACACAAATGTTAGTGTAGTTAGTGAGTTTAAAATTGGTCAGCAAAACTCATTATAATTATTTTAATTTGCTTGATATAGATATCCAGTATGCTAAATATGTAATGTGGAAACCAGCCATATCTTAAATAACATTAATTGTATGATTACACAGGAATTCAGGGATTGTTTATTGAACATTCACTATTTGTAGAACAATGTGCTAGGTCCTGAGGATATAGAGATGAAAAAATTCCTAGTTAAAAGGAACTGACAGACAACTGGGGAAGAAAGATTAGCAAACCAATAATTATAATGGTGAGATTTGCATGAAGTGCTATAGACACTCAAAAAAGAGGTCCCTCATCACTAGTGAGGGCAGGTCAGGAAAGATTTCCCTGGGAGAGTGATCCTGGAGGATAGTCTGCAAGGAAAATTAGCTCAACAGGAGAAGACTAAAGGGACCAGAGTGCTAGAAAGAGGGAACAGCATGGATAAAGGCAGGAAGACTTGGAATGAAAAGCATATCCCTGTCTGGTTTCAGGTTTGGGGTAGAGTATGTGCTAAAGAGTAGCAAGAGATGGGGCTGTAGAAGGCAATACCAGGTCATGAAATCTCCTTGTCATGCTAAGGAGTTTGGATGAAGTCTCGAAAACAATCATTTCAGACATGTGTAATGACATGGTACGATTTGATTTTTGTGTTATAAAACCCACTCTGATAATAGTGAGGAAGTTAGACTGGGGTATGTGTGTAGGGTGGCAGGTGGGAGGAGTAAGGGGGGGGGAGGACTAAATGGTTTTTATAATATTTCAAATAAGAATTTTTTTATGGTATTTTGTATAGGTTCTAAACCACAATAGGGCCAATTGAATAAAAAGAAGGGAAAAGATTAGAGTTAGTAAGAATCAACAGAACTTGGTTATATGTACCCATGTTAACAGGGAACCAACCAAAGTCAGGTTGGGTCAATATATGAGAAGTTTTTCTACCTGTATTTTTTTCCCTTTTTTTCTTGTTTCCCATCAAGCAGGTTTTGGTAGTCTTGGTCATCTCAGGGAGGCATGGAACAAAGAGAGAATAGACACAGTCAACATACTTCTGGTCATTGTTTCTCAAAAGTCTAAGATTTAGAAGAATTTGGGGGAATCTGTAGAGTTGGTAAGAAGGATTAGGAAGTATGGAAATAATGACTTGGTATTTAAAAAAAACCCACAAAGGATTTCCCCTAAATTAAAAAGAATTCTTCCTTTCACCAGAAGGAGGAAATCAGAAGACCTTTGCTGAGTGCTGAGTGAGCCCTTCTTGAGGTGTAGGTCCCCATGTCAGCCAGGGCTGCAATCCTATGATAGCTTGACTGAGGTGGACAATCCTGTTCACCGGGAGGTGGCAAGACCAGAGAGAAATGGCTACAGGATGGTTCTTGTGGGTGGAGCTAAGGGCAGATTTGAGACAAGATGCCTGTGCCCCAATGTGGCACAGAAGCCACAGAGACCCACTGCATTGAGGGGACTGGGTGAAAGAGACAGCAAATGTTCTGGCAGAAATGCTTACTGAGGATGGGTGAGAGATGCCTGATGAGGATGGGAGCTCCAAATATAAATTTAAATGCTTTCTAGGAAAAAAAATGGTGAGTATTAAGATTCTTCAGCAAGGACCAAGCATATTGTAAGACTTTTTCTCATCTGGCAGCTTTTTTGGGGGAAGGGGTTCTGGGGGGGGGGGGAGGTGAGGGTTGTCTTTTTCTAAACAATGCAACAGATCTATGTAAAATGATTTGTATTTTATCCTCTCCAGAGATTTAAAAAATAATAGTGCTTTTCTTGTGTGTATCAGTCTCTGTCTGGAACTTTTTCTTTGTAAGTGAATAATTCATGCTAAAGAGAATCTTCTCATTGTCCATCTGTCTCCCTTCTAGATGATGCTCTCTGCCGTGGGTAGGGTCATCTGTCACCAAGTGTGCACAGGGGAGGAAGTGGCCCTTCCATTATCAGCAGTGACTAAAGCTTCTTGGGATTGCTGACATGTGGGTCACAGTTATATAAATCTCCTGTTACCTCTCCTTTAGTGTCATCATTACTTTCTCAGAATCTGACTTTGCTGTAAATGATATCCCCAGTTTTACACAAACCATTTAAAGCAAAATTCTTGTTCTGCTTCTGCCATCTCTTTCTTCCCAGTTTTTAGAGTGTGTGTGATACTCCAAAGACACTGCTGAAGGTGCCTTCCTGCTTCTGAAGTGTCTATAAATGGTGGCTTTGGTTGGTGTGTTTATCCCAAGATCTGGTTGACACCCACATACATTGAGCATCGTATCTGCAAGACCTGAGGGAATATGGGCTGCTTCGTAATCCATTTGAGAAAAGTTTAGCATGCTTAAATGTAGTTATTCTGTCCACTGTTGTTGCATTACCCTGGTTTCTCATTGTATACTTGATTGTTTTTGTTTAAGAACTTTCCTGTACTTACATAGGAGCATATGATAAATAACAGTTAAACACTTTTTAGTTAGTTTGAAGTGTAAATTCACTATTGATTCAGATCTTCTTGTTGATAAAAAAACAAAACAAAACAAACCTCTTACAGCTTTACAGACTTTTCAAAAACATAGTTTGTGATCTAGCTGTGTTTCCAGCTTCTTCAGTGTTTTTACAGATTTCTCTGTAGAATTTTAGAATTCCATCTGAATTCCCTGAGTACCAAGATCTAAGAAGGAGAGATGGTCTTTCTTTCTTTCTTTCTTCTTTCTTTCTTTCTTTCTTTCTTTCTTTCTTTCTTTCTTTCTTTCTTTCTTTCTTTCTTTCTTTCTTTCTTTCTTCTTTCTTTCTTTTCTTTATTCCTTCATTCTATAAACAAATATTTATTGAGCACCAGCCATGTGTCAGGTGCTATTGTAGGAACCTGGGATACATGCTGAAAAAGGTACTTATAAAGGAGATAGATAATATACAACAGAACTAAGAGATAGAATGCAGGTAAAGCACTTACCACAAGGCCTGGTATGTAATAAGTGCTCAATAAACATCATTATTATTATTTATTATGACTTCTGTAGTTATCGGATATTGTTAACGGTGGTTGGACTATCCCTTCGGGCATCCATGGTTTGGGGTCAGACTTCGTGTAGTTGTTGTACTTTTAGATAAGGTCACTAATTTCATCAACCTCAGAAACTGCCTGGGCGGCTGATGTCAGGAGAGAATCTGTTTCAGAGGAAGTCTGGCCTGGGCTTGCAGTGTTCCCTGAATCTAAGTTGAGGGACATATTTCCGATAGTCACTTCCTGTTGCCCTGAAGACACATTTCCATCTTCTAGAATGCATCATTACTACTTTTTTCTTTACTTTTCACCTCTCTCACTAATGTGATATGTCACAACAAGATGCAACTTATCAATCATTTCTTGGAGGAATTCAATAGCAGTTTTTGTGAGTAATGAAAATGATTACCAGGTTGATAATGAATTTACTATTGGCTGTCTGGTATGACAGTTCTCTCACATGGTAGTAAGTGTTAAATGAACCTGAAAAGAAAACTGAGATGCCAGTGTAAGTAGCAATGGAGGGTGAGAGTTTACTCATAAAGCTGTGTCTTATGACTAAGCATTTTTTCACTCCAGTGAGTATCTAAGGATCTAGATGGGAAAATATCAACTAAGAATTCTTAGAACATGTACTAGGACCCATTGCCTATTCTCTAATTCATGGGTATTAATATTAAGGGTAAGGTACCTTGCAGGGATTATCTGATATCTCAACTTTCATCTCAACTTTTTTCAATAAATAAGATTGTCATTTTTTATATAGTCAAGAAGGAACATTTAAAAATATTTTCATCTGTTATCATCATCCTGTTTAATAAAAAGCTAATATGCAAGTTGACCAAACAGCGGAATAATCAGTTGATATGACATGCACTGACCACCAGGGGGCAGATGCTCAACACAAGAGCTGCCCCCTGGTGATCAGTGCAGTCCCATAGGGGGAGTGTCACTTGACCAGAAGCCTTGAGTCAGGCTCATGGCTGGCAAGTGCGGCAGGGCTAAGGATGTCTGAGCGGGCCTAAGCCATCAGTCAGACATCCCCTAAGGGCTCCTGGACTGTGGGAGGGCGCAGGCTGGGCTAAGGGACCCACCCCCCCAGAGAGCACAAATTTTGTGCACCAGACCTCTAGTCATTTAACAAAAGAAAAGGTATTTTATATACCAAAAAGATAGAAAAGACATATTCTCAGGATATAGAGCAGTTTTACAAATGAATAAAGTTAATTTTATAAAAGAACTTTCTACACTGTCTTTATTTTACTTATTTTCAAAACACTGGGATAAGCTGTTACAGATTGGTACTAGTCAACTGTCATTCTTTAGGGATTTCTTATGAATGTATTGGGCCTTGCTGGCATGCTTTGTGAGAGCCGAGACCTCAGCAAATCCTCATTCTCCACCAGGGCCCACCTGCATTGCAATCAGAGCAAAGGCTCAATGAGATTGTAACAGATTGCAGTTCACTATGAAAATATTCTACTAATGAAAGCTGTGCGAAATTGGAAAGCACTGTTTCTGTGTCAATCAATACGTTGTGTATCATTAGAGATCATCAAGCAGAGCTGACTGACTTGTCAAGGAGGGTTATGAAGGACATTTTTCTCAATCTGGATTTTCTAGACAACAGATCCCGAGGAAAGAGTTTAAGTGCTAACTTAACCTGGGAGATGCCAAACCATGGTCAGAGTGAGGAAAGAGGCAGGGGAGGCAAGAAGGTTGTGAAAGAATTAAAAAATCAGACTTTGAAGAGGCTGAAGAGACACAGTAAAGCACTTAGTAGGTGAAGATTGTTGGTGTTTTTTGGTGTTTTTTGATAAGGAAATTTTGGGGAAAAGTTTTAAAGAGAAACTGTGCCTAGATTAGTTTGTGGGAGAATAACTAGAGGAACGATGTCAAAGTTGGCTCTGTGGCTTAACTCCCTTGTGCTTCTGAGGATTATCATGTGGCACCTTCAAAAGCTGCTGTGTCGGGTCCCATGGCCATGTGTGGTGTTTTGTGTAATTTGGAAGTGGTGGGAAGGCCCAGAAACTCCATGGGTGGCTAGAAGTGGGGAGGAGCTGGGACTGGAGAGCAAGGGGCTTGTTGGCCATGAGTGAAGAACCCTGCGGGCACAGGCAGTGATGGCTGAGGAAGATAGAGCAGCTGCGGGCACAGGCAGTGGGCTGGGAGCGGCCCTGGTGTCTAATATGTGCACCCCAGGTCGCATTCACACAGAGAAAGTTGAACTAGACTAATGCTTTCCAACGTCTGTTGTGGCAAACAAGATAATTTTAGGTGGACTGTGAATGACTACACTTTAAATGTTAGGTGTTTTAATCTGTATTGGGATAAAATAACCCATACTTTAATGCAATATTATTATACACTAGAGGCCCAGTGCACAAAATTCATGCAGGCGGGGAGTTGGGGGGGAAGGGAGGCAGGAGGTCCCTCAGCCTGACCTGCACACTCTCTAATTCGGGAGCCCTCAAGGGATGTGATACTGACTGCTTGGGCCCGCTCCACGTAGTTCTCTGCTCTCTGTGGGGCCTGTCTGCTCCACACCATGGGCATGGGCAAGCAGGCCCTCCTGGGTGCTGCTTGCGGTCCCCCCTTGCCTGCTTATGGGTCACTGTGGCAACAGCTCAACAGGCGCTGCTGGGTGCTGCCTGCAGACCCAGCTTGTCTGCTCCCTGGTTGCCCCATTTGCCTGCTCCCCGGGTGTTGCTGCCACCGCCCAGAAGACGTTGCTGAGTGCTACCTATGGGTCCTAATTGCTTGCTCCCCAGTCTCCACTGCCACCACCCAGCAGGCCCTTCTGGGTGCTGCCTGAGGCCCTCAATTTCCTGCTCCCCATTTTCCACTGCCACCGGGCAGCAGGCCCTGCTGGGTGCTGCCTGCAGAGCCTCTTACCTGCTGGGCTCACATTGCCAGGGTGATGACCCAGCATCCTCCCAGCCTCTATGGGCGCCGCTATCTTTTGTCACAGAGTGATGGTTAATTTGCATATTATTCTTTTATTAGGTAGGGTTATACTATATTATATTCAAAACAGCATTTTATTTCCCCTTGCACATAAGCTTTTACAAAGAAAAATTAGAGTCAATTGAAAGAAAAATATTAAGGCTATCAAGATAGAGATTACTTGCAGATATGACAGAAGTTACTCTGTAATGACTTAATGACTGACATTTAGAACCAGGCCAGATGATTCTGCCCAGTCCAGTGCCCATGATTTGATGAATGGCTTCACAACTTTGTCCCGGTGGCAATAATAACAGCAACGATGTTGCAACCACAGCGCCCCTGTCCTCCGGGCTGCAAGTTGCTTTGGCTTGGATTTGATTTTAGAACTCTATACTTTTTCTCAATAAAGCTCTTCTGGTTTTATTGTGTCCCATTTTTTCTTTCATTAAATATTTATTTTCTTCAGTCCTTTAAAGAGGAAAAAAAGTAAACCTAATAGTGGTTTGTAGGAGTACTTATACCCTCTCGCCACAATGAAGCATTACCACTAACCAGGATGATTCGTCTTCATCCGTCATTAGAGTGTGTTATTCACTGAAGTGCTTTATGGCCAGATAGACTTGCTGGCCTTGCAGATTCTGTTTGGGATGGTACTGAATCAAATGTGTTCTTGATGCTTAAATAAATCATGCCTTAGACTTCCTTGGTTGAATTTGTGTTAATTTCTAAAACTAGTTGGCAAGAGAGATGAAAACTTACTAAGAAGGCATGGTAGTCTGTGGTCACTCTAATTCTGAGATGGTTTCTTATGAAACACTAGGGGCCCAGTGCACAAAAATTTGCGCACTCAGGAGGGTCCCTCAGCCTGGCCTGTGCCCCTCTCACAGTCTGGGACCCCTTGGGGGATGTCCACTTGATGGCGTGCCTGGCCAGCCTGAGTGTGGGACTGATAGCTGTTTGCAGGCTGGCCAAGCCCCCCAGTGGGAACCCTCACCCCATGGGGGTGTGGCCAGCCTGGGTGAGGGGCTGAGGGCCATTTTCAGGCTGCCCACAGCCCCTTCAGGGTTTAGGTCCCTACTGGGGTGCCTGGGCAGCCTGAGTGAGGGGCTGAGGTCTGTTTGCAGGCTGGCCACAGCTCCCATTGACCGAAGGCCCCAGCAAAGCTGTCTGGAAGCAGGTTTCTGGGGTTTATTTATCTTCTATAATTGAAACTTTGTTGCCTTGAGTGAAGGCCACAGCTGACCTAGGCAGGCAATTTCCTCCATCACTGGCCTCCTGTTTGCTCTAGCTCCATTGCTGCCGGCTGCCATCTTGGCTGGGTTAATTTGCATATTATCACTCTGATTGGCTGGTGGGCATGGCTTGGCTGGTTGGCGTGGCTTAGGTGTGATGGAGTAAGGGTTAATTTGCATATTACTCTTTTATTAGATTAGATACCTTATCTTAAATACATACTTAAATAATTAAAATATTTTATTCTTTGCAATGAAACTGAAAACTAAAGTGTATGAAAAGATGAGGCATATTTGTGATGACAGCACTTTTAGCACGTTTTATGGGAGAGTAAATACAGGTAGAACAGCACTGGTAAAAATCAGTAAGAACTGGATCTAGGACTTTTTGCTAAACCACATCCTTCCCTATAGATTACAGCCTGTGTTTCTTGATATAATTTTAAAAATGATTTTAGAGATCTTATCCCAATTTCTCTGCTGGTGATTCACATTTATTCCTCAATGTGATTTTGATAGAAGTCATTTTGATGACAGTGCTCTAGAGATTAATAATAATCCTATATAATAAAAGAGTAATATGCAAATTGACCATTACCTGAGACACTTAAGCCACGCCCACCAGCCAAGCCATGCCTCCCAGTCAACCAGAGCAGCTGTATGCAAATTAACTCAGCCAAGATGGAGGCCAGCAGCCACAGAGCTAGAGCAAACCAGAGGCTTCTTTTGCAACTGCCTGCCTAGGCTGGCTGAGCCTCTCTATTCATGATAACAATGTTTCAATTATAGAAGCCACGGAGCTGAAACAAACAAGAGGCTTTGTTAGCTGCCTAAGCCTCAGCTTAAAGCAACAGTGTTTCAATTATCTAAACTAATAAAAGCATAATATTGAAATTGACCATTTCTATGGGACGCTTAAGCCACGCACACCAGCCAATCAGAGCAGCTATATTCAAATTAACCCAGCCAAGATGGAGGCTGGCAGGACGGCTCTGCACTGGGAGCCTCCGAGGCCAGCACAGCTGTGCCGGGTGTGTCAACTCAGTGCAGGGGGAGGTCTGGCCCGGAACCTCCTCAAGGAGTCCAGGAGCTCTGCTCCTGGGTCCTCTGCCTGGCTCCGCCCCCCAGGGGCCTCTGCAGGGTGTCCAGGAGCACCTGTCCAGGGTCTGCTGCATTCGTCTGCCCCCCGGGGGCCTCCACAGGGCATGCAGGAGCATCTGCTGCACAGTGCAGAGAATCGGAAGTCAGTCCGCTGCCTGGCTCCACCCCAGGTGTGTTTGCTCAGCAGCAGGACCCCATCGAGGGATCCTGCACCAGTGTCCGCCCCTGGCTCATCACTCAGCTCTGCACCAGGTATGTCCCCTCAGCAGTGGGGGCCCACCAGGCATGTGTGATCGTGGGCCCTCTGGTGGGAAATGTCCATGCCTGCACTCACCAGCTCTTTCACTCCCCAGTGCACGAACCCTGAAGGGGCTGTGGGCAGCCTGAAAATGGCCCTCAGCCCCTCACCCAGGCTGGCCAGGCATGCCAGCAGGTGGACATCTCCCCAGAGGTGTCCCAGACTGCAAGAGGGCACAAGCCGGGCTGAGGGACCACCCCCCAGTGCACAAATTTTTGTGCACCGGGCCCCTAGTAATAATAATAATAACAATAATAATAAAATAATAGTGACTATTTATTAAAGCCCCTATATGCTAGGCACAGGTACTATATACATTGTATGTATTTCATTTAATTCTCAACATGAGCCCATGAAATGGGTATTAGTATTTCCAGTTTTATAAAGATGAAAATAAGGCTAATTAACATGTCTAAGATGGCACAATTGGGATTTTAATTTGGTTTGTTTCTGTTTGCAAAGCCTGTACTTTTAACCATTATGCTACTCCTACAAAGGCTATAGCCAGAGAAAAGCAAGAGCAGGATAGTTCAACTTGAGTTATAGCTGAAACCCTACCCTGGTCATTGCTGAAAGAGATTGGAATAGTGAATGATAAATAAATAAAATTGTAAGAAATGGATATTGCCAATCCTGGGTGACCTTCCTTTTTAAAGATGATGTGGACAAGAGTTCTGTGGACTGGTTAACCTTTCTTTTCTTGAATTGAAAGAGTATTTAAGATATCATTAACAACCTACTCTTAGTTACTCACTTTCTGTTTTAAATAGCCCAATATGTCATGATAGATAAAATGTTAGAAAGATTTAGCCCTGAAGAAACTTTGGATCCAGAAATTAAAGATGGACCCCATTTTTCTCTACCTCCTTGCTCAGGAATGTATGAATAACTTGAGCTATTAAGCTTTTATGAGAATGAATGGAGATCATTTCAGTTTTGACAAAAGATATAAGATCAAAATCCTAGGGAAAGAGAGATGGAAGGAACAGTTACTCTGAGAATGAACCCTGATAACAGAGTAATGTTAATAGATCCAAATTAAGATCAAGTAGACCCTGACATTTCAGCACCTTGATTGTAATAATGGGAAAGGTAAATGGAAATAATAATTGCTCAGGCTGGCACTGGAGACACATGGGTATGTGGGGGAAAGTGAATTGGAGAGAAGGTGAACATACATAGTCATCACTCTGTTTCTATATCTTGGGTTTAGGTGGCTTTACCTGAAGCTCTGCATTGTGACTCAAGTAGCAGACCTCAGCACTACAGGCTAGACCTGACACAGAACTCTTTCTTGCTCGGAGTCCAACTTAAAGCTATATGCCTTGTGTCACTTAGAAAATGGGTCAGAACAGTATTTCCAAGCAGAATATGCTGTCTCTAGAACATACAGAGGCCTGCAAGTTGATTGAGTTTCTTGCCTGGTGATCGGAGCTTCATCGTTTTCCCTTTATTGTTGAGGTAATGCCCAAGAATTCTCCAGACCACGGGCTCTCTGAAAATGTCACAGATGTAGGTGGGTTCCTACATCTTCAAGAAGTTTATATTTCTTATCTAAGAGTGATGCTTCTGTCCATCATACTTGCCACTTCCTGATCACATGGTCCAATTATCATGATCTCATCAAAATAATACACCAATAAAATGTTCTGTGGAATGCTCCGATGATTCCAGCTCCTTTGAACTATATTATGGCAGATGGTGGGATAGTTAACATAGCCCTCGTATGCCAGCATAAATATATTTTGTTGCTCATCTCGAGACTACAGAGTATTTCTGATCCTTCTTCTTGATAGGCACGGAAAAGGTGGCAATATATGGTGTTGCTGGGCTGTGCTGATCTGCAGAACCAGAATTACCATATTTGAGACCGCCACTTTTTAAGTTTGCACTGTTCTACTGCCATGTACTAGCATTCAAGGGTATAACCTTGAATCAGGCAGCTCCCTTTGGCAGAGAGAAATGCCTACACAGAGCCTCAGCTGTGAGTCATCCGCAGCCAATACCCCAAACTGCGGGGAGAATGAGTGCATCCACTCCGAAGGCGGGATCTGGGCTACACATCACAGCATACACTACAAACAGGCGCTTCTGGTGATTCTGATACACTATCAAGTTTGTGTACTCTTCAGCAGGGGCACCCTCTAGCCCTCAGCTGTGAATTTAAAGTCTGCTTCTCCTACATCACTGGAAAATGTCTAGGGTTGATTTATGTTCCCCTCTCAGTTTATCATGCCCATTAGTTTGTGTCCCTGTGGTTTTCAAACAGCATTAAATTGTCATTTTAGAACTACTTGTTTGTTTCAAACTTTAGTCATAGTTTTAGTCACTAGAATTGTCCAGAGGTTAAAAGTGAGTACAATTGAAATAGACAAATTGATATTTCTTAGTTTCAGACAAGATTAGTGATTTTCACCTTTATTCACATACATATACCACATTCACAAACATATCACATACAATACACACATACATACATACAGCCCCCCCCCCCCAAAGAAGAATGCTTTGTGCACCATCCCACTATATTTACATGACATTGCTTTTGTAAACCACACAAAGTATGACATAAAAACAACAAGGGAATTTAATGGCTGCTGCAAGACCTATTTCTGGTGTGGTCAGCTGTTATTATACGTAATGGTGCGGATTTCAATTCTGTCAGCTAGCCCGGTGGTTGTTAGTATGCACTTTGGACCCAGAATTCATTCCCGGGTTATGGGTACCTGTTATAGCTCCACAGTTTCCTCTTTTTTCCACTCAAAATAGAAGTAAGCAAAAAAATACAAAACAAAAAGAAAGAAAGAAAAGACATCATTATTTTGGAATTAATTTGGAGTTATCTCTAATTTAAGTATAAAAATATCAATGATTTATAAACCTCTTACATTATTATTAATAGCTGTGACATAGCGCACACCCAATCACGACATACTAACGTGAGGAAGCACCACAATTGAAAACTACTGCCGTAGCGCAAACTTTCCAAAACTGTCTGTGTATGTCCGTCATCTGGAGTCTTAATTAGTCCAGATTCCATGTCCTTCCCTTCCTATGAAATCAAGTTACAGACTAGTCCTATTATCCCCAATTTCCCCATGCCCTTTCATAGTTAGCTTCTCCCACGTGCCCAGGTCCTAGCTACCACTGATTTGTTGCTTCTGTATTTTTGCCTCTTCCAGAAAGTCATATGAAAGGAATGATAAGTACATAGCTTTTTGAGTCTGGCTTCTTTCACTTACAATGCACTTGATTTTTGCCCATGCTGTTACATATGTCAGTGGTTCATTCTTTCATATTGATGAGAATATTCCATTGTATGAATACATTACAGAGTAGCTATTCACTAGTAAAAGGACATTTACGTTGTTTTTAGTTTTGGGTGATTATTAGTAAAGGTGCTAAAGGATTTTGTGTGACCGTGTTTTTTTTTTTTTTTTTTTTTTTAATCCTCACTCAAGGATATGTTTTCCATTGATTTATAGAAAGAGAGAGAGAGAGAGAGAGAGAGAGAGAGAGAGAGAGAGAGAGATGTCTGAGAGAGACATATCAATTCCTTGCCTCCCATACATGCCTTGTCTGGGGATTGAACCCAGGCTTGTGCCTTAGACTGGGAGTCAAAAACATGACACTTCCATGTGCAGGCCAGTACTCTAACCACTGAGCTACACCTGCCAGGACAAATGTACGTTTTTATGTACTTGGGTAAATATCTAGGGATGGAATTGCTGGGTCATATGATAAGTATAGAGTTAACTTTATGAAAAAACTGCCCAGCCATTTCTCAAAGTGGCTGTATCATTTTGCACCTGGCCTCTGACCTTAACAATGTGTAGGAGTCCTGGTTGCTCTTTGTCTGTGCCATCTCTGGTAGTGCCCCTATTTTAATTTTTATAATCTTGACAAGTATACAGTGGTAGCTCACTCTGGTTTTAATTTGCGTTTTTCTCACAGCAAAATATGTTTTAGCACACACACTGAGTTTGAGGATCTG
This sequence comes from Murina feae, assembly GCA_004026665.1. Lineage (NCBI taxonomy): Eukaryota > Metazoa > Chordata > Mammalia > Chiroptera > Vespertilionidae > Murina > Murina feae. The sequence goes on from PVJC01001232.1 coordinate 18,342, forward strand.
CCTCTGAAGTCCTGTTCTGCCACCTTCTAGTTGAGTCACCTTCAATGGGTTGTTAAATTATTGTAAAACTAGTGGCCCAGTGCATGAAATTCATGCACATTAAAAGGAGATTAGAGGAAATATTTTAATATTGCTATTTGCCCTTTCTCTATAATAGAAGTGTCAGAGATTAAAGAAAATTAGTAAAACGTATATGAAAATCTTCCTCCTGTCAGAGTCTGGGGTACACCATGGAACCCAGAGTCAAGTCTTCAACCACCCACGTGCACCTCAAAATCGCTCGAGACCCAAACCTGGATGGCCCCCCTTCATTGGGCTAGATCCTGACCCGGCTGGTCCCTCCCTGTCAAGCCCTGTCAGGTGGAGGGGTGCACCCTCAGGTCTCCTGGGTGCCAGAGCAAAGAGGCACGGCCTGAGGTCTCCCATCAAGCCCTGCTGGGCGGAGGGAGTGGCCTGTGATCCCCAGCCTGGAGCTGGGGCAGGGTACCCTGGCCTGGTGCTGGGGTGAGGGGCATGGCCTGAGGTCCCCTGGCCCAACACCAGGGTGGAAGGCACACCTTGAGGGCCCCCGTCAAGTCCTGCTGGGCGGGGAGCACAGCCCCAAGTCCCCTGGCCTGGGGCCAGGGTGGGGGGCATGGCCTGACGTCCCCCGGCCTGGCACCAGGGAAGAGGGTGCAGCCTGAGTTCCTCTGGCCTGGTGCCAGGGTGGGGGGAGCAGCCTGAGGTCTCCTGTCAAGCCCTGCGGGTGGAAGGCATGACCTGAGGTCCCCTGTCAAGCCCCATGCAGGAGGTGGGTGGGTGTGCCACCTCAGATCCCTGCTGATTGATCCTTAAGGCTCATTACGGGAACTTAGCCTCAGCTGTGGGTGCAAATTGACCGGAGTGATGGTCAATTTGCATATTCCCTCTTTATTATTGTAAAATAACCTGGACCCAGGTAGACCCAACTGGCCCTTTGGTCACACCCTGCTAAGATTTCTAAGCAACCAGTTACACAGGTAGGTGTTGTTCAATAGACTCCCAAAGTTTCAACCCGAGGAGAAGGCACTGGCAGCAATAGGAGCGCGTTTTTGTTTTACCTGAAGCGTTATATATTCTCTGCTCTTGTCTTGCTGGATAATGAAAGATGCGTTAATGGTGCCGATTACAAAGTGTGAACTTGATTTACAGCTCTTTGTTGCTTTCTCAGGCAGTCACCATGCAATAGGAAAATCCACACACAGCAATCTAAAAACAACTTAGACTGAAATTGTTCTTTGCAATTTAGGCATTTAATTAGGGGTTTTAAAGCTTAATTAAAAAGTTAAATCATTTGTTTAAAATGATTTCTAAAACAATGCTATTGTAGATGGTTCAATTATACGAAATAAAACATAATAAGATATGTATTTCCTTGTCTGCAGTTATAGCATCATTCGCACATAACAGCACAGCCCCATAAAACGTACTAGAGAAGACAGAACAAAATTGAAATATAGAGCCATTAAGTGGATATTGAAAGTAACTTCTGGTCTGTGAAGTTGTTTTTCTCTTCTTTGTTTCACGGTCCTTGCAACATATGAATTTTTTTTCTCTAAAAAAAAATGTAAATGATGAGAAAAAACATTTGAAGTATATAACCTACAATTCCATTCAAAATGTGCACAAAAAAAAACCGGAATGAAGCTTCTCATCAATCTTTAGTTATTTAGTGCTAAGGGAAACATGCATGGCTTGTTTCTAAGTAAGAACTGCACCAGAGCTTCCCACCAACCTAGGCCCTGTACCTTTCTTACTTTTTAAATATGTCTTTATTGACTTTTACAGAGAGAAAGGAAGGGAGAGGGAGAGAAAAAGGGAGAGGGAGGGAAACATTGATGAGAGAGGAAACATCAACAGGCTGCCTCCTGCCTGCCTCTCCCCCACGCCTCAATAGGGATTGACCCCCAAACCTGGGCATGTGCCCTGATTGGGAATCAAACTGATGACCTTGCTCAAACAACTGAGCCACAATGGCCAGGGCCCTGGACATTTCCATTTCTGATCTTTTTTAAAAAAAATATATTTTATTGATTTTTTTGCAGAGAGGAAGGGAGAGGGAGAGAGAGTTAGAAACATCGATGAGAGAGAAACATTGATCAGCTGCCTCCTGCACACTCCCCAGTGGGGATGTGCTCACAACCAAGGTACATGTCCTTGACCGGAATCAAACCTGGGACCCTTGAGTCCACAGGCCGGCGCTCTATCCACTGAGCCAAACTGATCAGGGCCACTTCTGATTCTTGGATCGACGTCTCCTTCTATGTGCTAGGGATTTGATCTGTGATTCTCTCTTCTCAAAGATGCTTTGATTTTGTGGAGTGTCTTTTGCCTCAAGGTGGCTTGGGAATTATATGAAAAGTGCACATGGAATTAACTATCTGGGTTGTAAAAATCTTGCTATTGTATGAAATTGGGACCTATTGGAATATCTGAGGCATCTACGTGTTTATGAATTTGGTGGGGTCGTAGGATAAGCAATGATTATATCGCATCATATCTGGATAAGGTCAAGACAGCAGACACCAGTCTACTAGAAAAGGACTGGATGCAGCCAGAAGTGAGGGTAGTGTTCTGAGATGACTTATATTTTACATGTGTGACTGCACCTGGGCTCCTAGGCTACCTACACTCAACCCCGTCTACATATATTGTGGGCTAATGGGACATGAATATAAAGAAAATGCTGTGTAAACATTTCTTACTGGTTGATGTTGCTATTATGATTTCAGGAGTGGTATGGGAAATGTCTGCGTACTGTGGAAGTTAGATCTTGATGGAAATAAACAGGTCTAACAGAGCTTGATGAGAGTAGCTAGACCTTATGGCTCAAAGAAGGGGCTGATTCCTACTGTGGTGTGAATGTCCTCAGGTAAGTAAGAGGGATCACAATCGAAGACTGGCCTATAACAGATTGCACCTGGCTTTTGGTGTGTCCCTGGCTTTGGCAGTGCCTGGGGAGGTCTATTATAAGACAGTTTCTTCACTTTCCCACTTCTAAGGGAATCTGCAGATACTGATGGGCCCTTTGTGCTTGCAGTGGGGCCTGCAGAGTCTTCCTTCAGGACTGAGCCACTCATCCCCCTCAGCCTTTGGAATTGATAGCAGCTATGTCTGTCAGCTGAGTCCTCTCTGGGACTTACCCTCCGTGGAAGAGTCTTCTCACTAGACTCACAGCCCTCCCTAGAGGCAAACTGCACCCAAAGATGGGTCAATGCAGTGGGGTAAAGTCCTGTTCTATCAGCTCCACTCAGGAAAATCGCGCAGAATCATCCTAACTCTAGATTTGGTAAAGCTATAAAATCTGGGGTTTATATATCTTTGCTAATGACTGGAAGCTTAGATAAAAATATCAAACCTACTAGCTGTGACAAGACTTTGAACTAATGCCTACCTTTGAACATGAAGAATTATTTCAGAATAATAATACATAACTTTTCTGAGTACTTAAAATGCTTTACCTATGATGACTTCCTTTACTCTCCTGAGATCCCTAGAAGATAGGTACTTGTGTTTGACAATGAGGCGATTTCAGCTCCATTGTGTTTATCTTCTTATCTTCAGTCATACCTTCTATTTACCATATATATTAAAAAAAACAGGTCTTAGAATGTGAGGTTGCTTTTTCTACTAATAGACTAAATATTGAACTTCATTGTTGGTTTTGTAATCATTATAACTATATAGCTAGAAAGTAATAGAATCATAATACAATAATATCTGTGCTATTTTAGGGAAAACCCCCATTGGCCTTGGAATGTTTACTACATGAGGGAAGTGCCTGGCGGAGGGCTATTATAAGGCATCATTTCTGAACCTTCCTACTTCTACTAGTGTGTTATTATCTTGTCAGAATCTGAAATGGATGCTATTTCTCCAGGACTGATGTAGCCAAATATCCTTGATGTAGTCTTGCTCACTCCAGTGCTGTTTATGCATCTGTAGATATTCTCTATGTGCGGTAGACACTCTTATTAAAGTTATTTTTGTGAGATTTTAAAATAATAAATTAACTGCATAAATGTGTTGTGGATGTTTGCTGACCAACTGCTTTCTCTCTTGCTTTTATTATTTTGCTCCTCTCTACCCTTTCTTTCCTTCTTCCTCTCTGGTCATCCTCGCTTTCTTCTCTCCCAGCTTGTGGTGGGTTAGTCTTTAACTTGGTCTTCTTCAGCTTAGCTTTTCTGATTTTTCGTATTTTTCCTACCTATTTCCCTTTTTACCTGCTTTAATCCTTCATTTGTGCATTTATTCTACATTTTTTAAAATTTTGTTTTATTGCTTAAAATATTACAAAGAGTAGTGTATATGTCTCCTTCCCCACCCCTTGACCTTCCCCTGGCATTTATTCTACATTTTAATTAATAGCAAGTATCACTGTTATTCAAGTCAACATGGAAAAGAACTTCAGAATTGTTGCTGATTTAATTCTTTCCTTTCTACTAAAAATCAAAACTTTGGGATCACCTCTGGACTCAAATGCTAGATCTCATTTTCCAGCTGTTCTTTATGCTGCCAGTGGAAATAGGGCTGTTGCACACAGTCAACATAAAAGCAAGGGAAGACGAGGGGTAGTGAAGTGGAAGCCAACACAAAGGACTGTTTCCAGGTGCCCGGAGACTGCGACTCATCCACTGCCAGGTTCTTCAGCTCTGTCCTATTATGGAAGAAGTCCAGCCTTGTCTTCCCAAACCCAGAAGAAGGGCCGGGGTCCAGAAACGTTGTGCTGTTGGCCTGGCACTGGCTGGTTGCAGTTCGGTTCATTCCATGCCAAAACTTAGTCCAGCTCAGTCTCTGTCCCCATCCGGCTAGTTTAGTCTCTGTTCCCAGCTGTGCTCTGGCCGGCAATACATGCCATACCCAGGCCCGTGCTTGGGCCCCTGTGGTATAAAGCCCTGTTCTATCAGGACTTTCTATCAGGACTTTGTTTGTTCCTGTACTCAGCTGATTGGGCGAGTGTAGGAATAAACAAATAAAGGTATTCTTGTTAAGCATTGATTATGTTACCTTAGGCTTGGGAAGGAGCCAGCTGCTTTTCAAATTAACCAATCTCTTTCCCAATACTTCAAGGGCTTGTATTGGGTCCTCCCCTTATCCAATCCAATCCAATCCAATCCAATCCAATCCAATCCAATCCAATCCAATCCAATCCTTGTCTCAGGCTAGATTCCACCCCTATATGCTCCCCATTGTGGCTCCTACTGCACATGCCGCCAACAGAGAAATTTCCTGCTGTTTTATCCCTCCTCCTTGGTACCAGCTAATGATTAGTAACTAAATCTTCCTGCCAGTTTAGGGGATTATGTCCCAAGGTTGGAGGATGAGGCAGTCCCCTGGGGAGTCTGAAGGTTATCAGGCTTGACGTTTGATTCAGCTCCTGAATAGATTACACTAAACATCTGATTTAGCCCCGTAGTTTATTAGGCTTAATGTCTGAATCCTGTTGCTCCCTTCCTTTATTCATAACTAAGTAGCTACCTATGCTAACATTTAGAGCAAGTGCTTTATTAAGAGATAAAGTTGGGCAGCCGAGAGCAAGGAGGCCCCGACCACCAGGCTGAAACCGGAAAGTGGGCAGTGAAGAGAGAATTGCCCCCTGCATGCCCAGGTAGGGGAGGAAGGGGTCCCAGCATATACTGGGCCTCTGGCTGGCCTCCCCTCCAGTCCCCTGGCTGTGATCAGAGGGGTTCCTCCCCCATAGAGGAGCTGACAGTTCCAAGCTCTGCAGCTGCTGCGATTGCTTTAGAGGCTGCAGAGCAGGCGGACAGCTGCCCCTCTGAGCCTGTGGGCAGCCTGCAGCCCCAGCAGCCAGGTCTCCAGACCCAACGTGGTGCCTTTCTGTTCACCAGCTATGTCAATCCCACAGTTTGAACCTGCAAACACTTTGCTCCCGACCACCTTGCCTTGCTATGACTCTGAGCAGGATGAGTGTGAGTGAGTGGGTGCAGGTGTGGCCGCCTTTGCTCGAGCCGGCCCAGGTGCTCTGAGCTGGGCGCCATATTTACCAATTAATAAAAGTTGTCCAGTTTAAAAAGAGAGATAAAGTTGGAGATATAGACCCATTATCATTATGCCCAAAGATTGAAAATATTAGTTTGCAAGTAGAATTAATTTTATGGTCATCAAAGCACACATTTCTTTACTATCCTGAGCTCTTAGAGGGTATACAGTCTGGCCCTTACTCCTTTGTATATTTGTATCTCCAGTGCCCTGCACTCTGCCTAGCATGGGTAGGATCTTAATAAATATTGGCTGGATTATATTAGTAGGGATCCATTGGAAGCATTTAAGCAAATGGCCAATATCAATAGCTATGTACTTGAAAAGTTAATCTGTTGGTTGTATTTAGGTTGCAATGCAGTAGGAAGAGATAGAAATTGAGATGGGGCAGGGGAGGGGAGAGAGAGAGAGGAGAAAGAGAGAGAGAGAGAGAGAGAGAGAGAGAGAGAGAGAGAGAGAGAGAGAGAACATGGGCATAAATTATTTTATTAGAGAAGTTTGACTCTGAATGGAGGAAGAATATGTAATGTTGCTGCCAGTGTTGTGTTGGTGGTGGCAGCAGAACTACTATAAAATAGAGGAGACCTTTATATGTTTAAACCAGTTGGGAAAATTGCTTAATCATACGTATGAGTTAGATTTAAGACAGGAAGAGAATGGGAAGAAAGGACCAAGCACGTTTCTAGAGGAGGTGGGATGGCGTCAAAGACACAGATGAGGAGTTAGTCTTGAAAATGAATAGACATAAGTCTTCCATAAAAAAAAAAAAAAAGAAAGAAAGGTTCAGTGGTTCTTAACATGGGCTGCACATTGGAATTACTTTGGGAGTTTTAAAAAAGACTGACCTGGGATTTCAAGTCCTGCCAATTAAATCACAGTCTCCAGCAGCAGAGACCAGAACCCAATATTTTTAAATACTTCTGATGGGAGTCTAATGTGTAGCCACAGTTGAAGGCCACTGGCCTATATCTTCTGGGTAACATGGCAGCAGTGCTTCCTGCTGTGAACAGGGAAAGTGGCGTGAGAATAAGACAAAGTTTAGAAGAGGAATAACTTAAGTGACTGGGAAGACTCAAGGGAAATTCAGTAAATATACTGGAAATGTTCCGAGAAGTCTGGGAGTTTCCGATGACGTTACGTAGTTTGAAGCCCAGAGAATTCAACCAGAGTGGCCTTGTGATCCTCCGTAGCAATGCTTGGCACCTGAGGAGTGGGGGAAATGAACATCAGGGAATTAGGGTGGAGGACTGGCATTGTTAGCAGTTCTCAAATCATGCTCGTCTTCAGAATAATCCAAGAATCTTTAGAAACATACAAATTCCAGGACCCTACCTCCAGAGAGCCTCTTTAGTAGATAAGTACATATTGATTGGGGCTGGCAATCAGTATTTTTAGACAGCATCTCTGGTAAGTGTGGCAGCCAGTGCAGATGGGAGTGTGGGAACAACTGGAATAGATGGTAGACGGAGAGTCAAGGGAGTCTGGAAAATTCTGAGATTACAGTGTTTGCATGACCGAAATCTTAGGCCCTAAGATTTAGCTGGGCGGGGAGGCAATTAGACACAGACAGGCACAGAAGAACAAGAACCTGGGAAGAAAGTAAAAGGATAAGATGCAATGGGCTCTGCAATGGAGTGAATGTGTGTGTATCCCCAAATTCACATGTTGGAATCTTAACCCCAAAGGGACAGTGTTAGGACATGGAGCCTTTGGAAGGCAATTAGGTCATGAGGATGGAGCCCTCATGAAGGGGATTAGTAACTTTATAAAAGGGGTCCCAGAGAGCTTTCTCATCCTCTGACTACCACATGAGGGTACGATGAGAAGCCAGCGGTCTGCAAGAGGGCTTGTATGAGTACCTGACCATTCTGGCATCCCGACCTCAAACTCTCAGGCTCCGGAACGGAAATATCTATTTTTTAAAAGCCCTTCAGTCTGTAGTATTTTGTGATAGCAACCCGAACTAACACACAAACAGATTTGCTGGCAGAAGGAGAAGGGAGGAGGTAGAGACAATGAGGTATTCTGCCAAAAATAGTGTGTTGAGACTGTGGTCCAGGAGAGGAAATTCAGTGTCTAATCCTGGATTTTATTTTATATCTCCTCATTTCAAACCTTCCCCTTCCTGCCTGAGATAGAAAAAGAAACCTAAAGGCACAGGGGAGGGTACTGCCTTTGTTTTCTAGGGTTATTTTAACAAATACCATAGACCAGGCAGGTTAAACAACGGAGATTTATTTCCTCACAGGTCTGGAGGCTCAAAGTCAGTGATCAAGGTGTTGACAGAGTTGTCTTTTTCTAAGGCCTCTTTCTTTGGCTGTGGGTGGTTGGCTTCTCTCTGTTTTTAAGTGATTTCTCTCTGTGTTCATTGTCTGCTTCCTAATTTCCTCTATTAAGCACACTGGTCATATTGAATTGGGGCCCACTCATAAAACCTCATTTTCTTTCTTCTTAAATCCTCATCTGAGGATATATTTTTACTGATTTGAGAGAGAAAGACGTGAGAAACACTGATCAGTTGCCTCTTGTACACACCCTGACTCAGGATGGAACCTGAAACTTAAGCATGTGCCCTGACCAGGAATCAAACTTGCAACATTTTGGTGTACACAACGACACTCCAACTAACTGAATCAACTGGCCAGCGCTGACCTCATTTTTTCAATGACCTCTTCAAGAGCACATCTTTATTATATATATACTAGGGGCCTGGTGCATGAAATTTGTGCACTGTGGGGGTTTCTCAGCCCAGCTTGCCCCCTCTAACATATTGGGAGCCTTCAGGGGGTGTCATACTGATGGCTTAGGCCCACTCCCTGCTCCCTGTGGGGAGCAGGCCTAAGCCGCAGTCTGGCCTCTCTTTGTGGGAGGCTACCAGGCTTATCAGGGGAAGCCACCAGCTGAATCACCCCACTGCTGCAGCCAATGACATTTCTTTCTTTCTTTTTTTAAATCATCACCTGAGGATATGCTTCCATTGATTTTTAGAGAATGTGGAAGAGAAGGGAAACACAGAGAGAAACATCAAAGTGAGAGGAACACTTTGATTGGTTGCCTCCTGCACATGCCCTTACCTGGGCCCCAACCAGGGAGAAGCCTGCAACCTAGGTACATGCCCTTGGTCATAATTGAACCCAGACCCTGCAGTCAGCAGGCTGAGGCATTATGCACTGAGCCAAACCGGCAACGGCAGGATATGACATTTCTTAGCCCTCCAGCAATGGACCTTCATTTTTTTAATCCAGGAGTGTGGTGGAAAAACCCTAGATTGCCTTTTTGGATTCTTATTACTCAAGTTACTAAGAATATTACCAGTGGCATACAGGGAGCTTAGCCAATGAGCAGTAAGAAAAGGTGTTTCCTCTGTAGTTCACTCTGATTACCGGCTCCACCCCTGCCCCTCCAATCCCAGCTCCACCCCTGCCCAGGCCTATAACCTGTGGCCCAAGATGCAGGCCTTGGCAGGCGACCCCTAAGCCCCTCTGATCGCTGGCTTCACAGAGCCCAGGCCTCTGCAATCACCGGCTTTGATCCTGTCCCCTGCCATCGCCGGCTCTTTCCTTGCCCCACTGGCAACCTCTGGTCAAGGCTACAGGCCTGGGCAGGGGACCCCCAGACCTCTGCTTTGCCGGTTCCACCAGTGCCCAGACCCCTGTGATCACAGGCTCCACCTCTGCCCATCCAATCACTGGCTCTTCAGAGCCCAGGACCCTGCGATCTCCACCCTTGCCCCTGCCCAGTCCTGAGGCTTCTGGACCAGGCCTTATGCCTGGGTAGGGCACCCTCATACCCCTCTGATCACCAGCTCTGCCCCTGCTGTCTCCAATCATTAGCAACGCCCTTGCCCAAGCTTGAAGCCTCTTGTGAAAGCCTCTGGCCTGGACAGGTAACCCCCAGCTCCCCCAATCACCTGTGATTCCCCTCGGGCCCCCCCGACCCCCTGCCACCTGCTGGGCTAACAGGCTTGACCGCTTCAGTGACAGGGCTGAGCTGTACTGAGCGCTGCCATCTTGTGGCTATGGGTGAAGCCATCTTGTGGTCATGGGGTGGCCATCTTGTGGCTATGGGAGTGGTTATCTTTGTGACAGAGTGACTCCTAATTTGCATATTAATCTTTTATTAGATAGGATATATATTTTTATTGATTTTTTTTCAGAGAGGAAGGGAGAAGGAGAGTTAGAAACACCAATGAGAGAGAAACATTGATCAGCTGCCTCTTGCACACTCCTTATGGGGATGTGTCCACAACCAAGGTACATGCCCTTGACCGGAATTGAACCTGGGACCTTTCAGTCTACAGGCTGACACCTATCTACTGAGCCAAACCATTTAGGGCCAAGAGCACATCTTCAAGTACAGTTACATTTCAGGGTTAGGACTTTAACATGTGACTTGTGGGGTATCTTAGTCTGTTCAGGTTTCTATAACAAAGTACCACAGACCAAGTGGCTTAAACAACAGAAATGTGATTCTCACAGTTTTGGAAGCTGAGAAGGGCAAAATCTAGGTACCCACCCATTTGGTTTCTGATGAGAACTCTCCTCCTGGCCTATAGACAGCCACCTTCTGGTTGTGTCGTGTGTCCTCACATAGTTGGGTAGGTGGGGGCGGGGTGAGAAAGTTTAGGACCCCAACTTTATGGCCTTATTTAACCTTATATACTTCCTTAAAGGGCTCATCTCCAAATACAGCCACAATTGAGGGTTGGAGCTTTAACACATAAATTTAGGGAGATACAAACACATCCAGTTCAAAATATGGGGTGGGGTTGGGGGAGAGGGGTGGTACAATTCATCCTGTAACAGCTATCAAACTTAAGCATATGGTGCTGAAACTTCTGAAAGAAAAGAAAAATAGAAATATGATTTTTTGTTGTTGGCTTTTTAGAAATAAAGACAAACTTTCCAATAGTATCACCATTCAAGTCTCGCTTAGAGATGGTGTGAGCATGTGCTAAGCCAGACTTCTCCAGCAATTTTACCATCATGGCTAGTTTTGACTTAAGGTACTAGATCCTTCTCTAGCGGGGACTGCATCAGAAATGATGAGGCAGGCTTGATAACAGAAACCAATTTCCTTTTTGAACCTGCACGGGGAAATAGATTTGGGTCATTAGCATCATGGTGTACAGAATCCAAATGAGAACTTTTATAGAGAAATTAACATATTATTTATTGATTGAATGTTCAAATAGAAACTACCTGACAATGAATGTAAGAATGAAAAAGATTTTAGGGATGTAAGCTATCAGTAGTGTTTCATTGTCTTGGGTTTGATGTTAGTTACTCTCTTGCTTATATCCTACCACTCGAAGGAGAAGAACATTTTCCTTATCACCTCTCAGAGTTTATCCCAGAAGCCTCCAGGAACCACAGCTGTGTAGAAATTTGATATAGACCCGAAGGTGCCATGGTTTTATCTTTAAAGGTCATTTTAAAAAACAACTACATTCTATTGAGACATAATCTGCATGCCACAATATTCACTCATTTTTATTGTACAATTCAGTGATTTTTAGTAATTTTTATAGAGTTGTGCACACCATCACCACAATGCAGTTTTAGAACATTTCTATCACTTGACTAGGATCCCTCCTGCGCTTTTATAGTTAAACCCATACCCACCCTCAGCCCCAGGCAACCGCTAATCTGCTTTCAGTCTCAGAAGTAAATACCTAAGGATTAAATTCTTCTAGCATTGTTTTATAGCCTACAAAGGTTGTCCTTAAGCTCATTTTGTGTCTTCCATATCAAGCAAGACACTGTAGAGGACACATGTGGTGCAGAGGTTCCCTCTTATTTTGAGGTTAGGTCCTTTCTACTTTGAGTCTAAACTGTGTTTTCCATGGCAGAAAAAACTCATGGGGACAGGCCTGCCAGGTATCTTCTGCAAGAAATGAGAATTAATTCTTAAAAAAACCCAAAGAAACCCCAAGAGATTCTGCTAGGATTACCATATCTGCATCTCACAGTTGTTTCCTGCCTCAGTTTCCCCTTGTACTCATCTAAACTGGATTACCTCAATTATTTGAATAACATAAGAGAGTTATTAAAATATAAAATTATGAACACTATATATTCCATCCAATCCCCATACCCCCTTATTTTATGTGCTGTGTAATTCTTAAAAATCTACTTCCTGGACACATGAGAGCAAAATAAAAACTAACATGAAGATTTTTAAAAAAATATATTTTATTGTTTTTTTACAGAGAGGAAGGGAGAGGGATAGAGAGTTAGAAACATCGATGAGAGAGAAACATCGATCAGCTGCCTCTTACACACCTCCCACTTGTGCCCGCAACCAAGGTACATGCCCTTGGCGGAATCAAACCTGGGACCCTTCAGTCCACAGGCCCACGCTCTATCCACTGAACCAAACCAGTCAGGGCTAACATGAAGATTTTATCTCCAAAACTCTTACAATAAGTTTTTAGGTTAATTCTTGTTTTAAAAGTCACTTTAGTCACCAGGTCAATTTAATAATATTGGGAAAAAGTCTAAAGTCAACTTTACTCTGATATAGTCCTCCTTTTGCTAAAGGTTAAGCCATGCATTTACTTAATCTACTAGATTGCCCATAGTTTTACAGTTATTATTACTTTAGAGATCCTTGATGCAGTCAAGACTGTCAGATGATAAAGAAAATACGGTAAGCCTACTTGTTAAAATGAATTATTAGTTCTTATTGCTAAGCCCTGACAACCTTTTATTATTTCTAACATCTACAGGGGGACAGATGAGCAGCCTAAAAAATCGATTTTATTACTTTAGAAATGGAAGCCTATTATTTTTATTCCAGTAATTTCACCAAATGGTCACCCCATTTAAATATATATTTTTTTCTAAGCAAGTCTGTTGTGTCTCTCTCTTTATGGTCTTCACTGACAGCAAAAGATGTAGTTTATTGCAAGTGTGATATGAGAAAAGGCAGAGGTAGTGCTGTGGGCCGAGAGGACATGAGCTTTTCCTTTCCATATAATTGAAATACAGAATAGTAAACATAAATCATACCTTTAATTGTATGTTGTCAAAATGAGACCGGAAATGTTACTTAAAATATTTCTTTATTTATGCTTAAAGCACTTCTTAAGGGACTGAGGCCACACACAGTTTATAATTTTTCCTCTTTCCTTTTCAGGTTCATTGTATTCACATACCTTTTCCACATTATTTATGACTAGGAGCCTGGTGCACAAAAATTTGTGCACTCGGGAGGTCCATCAGCCCAACCTGTGCCCTCTTGCAGTCTGGGACCCCTCTGGGGATGTCCACCTGCTGGTAACGAAACCTCCTCTCTGCTTCAGCTCTGGCTTCTATAATGAAACAGTGTTTAATTAGAAGTCAGGCCCGGCCTGCTGTTTGCTTCAGCTCCTAGGATTGAAACATTTGTTGCAAATATGATGTTCCCTGGAGCAGAGAGATGCCCAGGCGGCCTGCAAACAGTTTCACTCCTACTGCAACGGGGCTGCCTGTTTACTCAGGTCCCTGAGTGCCAGCCTCCATATTGGCTGGGTTAATTTGCATACAGTTGCTCTGATTGGCTGGTGGTCATTGCTTAGGTGTCCCGAAGAAATGATTAATTTTAATATTACGCTTTTGTTAGTTAGGATAATGCCTCTGATTATACCATTCACATCAGCATTCACAGCTTGCAAAGCTGAGACAGGTACAATGCTTATAAATGAAAACAACAAAAAAACAAAAACCCCAAACTCATGTGAAGATAAATGCAGAGATTAGGGTAATGCATATACAAGGCAAGGAATGCCAAAGAGGGCCCTCAAAGAACCAGAAGCTAAGAGAGAGTCATGGGTCAGGTTCTCTCTCACAGCCCTCAGAAGAAATCAACCCTGCTGACACCTTGATCTTGAACTTTTAGCCTCCAGAACTGGGTAACACTAAATTGCTGTTAAGCCATCCAGTTTTAACACTTTGTTATGATAGGCTTAACAAATTAATACACAGGGTTTTTACTAACCTCTCTGTGCCACAGTTTCCTCATATATAAAGTGACAATAGTATTTACCTTCTAGGTTCTTGTGAAGATTTAAAAGAGTAAATGAATATAAAGTACTTAGAACTGTGTCTTCAACAGGGCTGACATTACTGGTTGATCGAATCAACAACCATTCCCATTTCCTTCTTGTTTGCTAAATACTAAATAGAAACCTATTTGTAAGCTAAGTTGTACTGCATATGTGAAGATCAGGACAACTCTCTACTTCTCTACTTACAGAAGGAAAATAGAAAACAGTTTTTTTTAAAGGGTGGGATTAGCATGGTGGAAGTCAGAGGTATAAAAAAGAAGATAGAGCAAATCCAAGTGGCTAGTTTTAGGAGGCACAAGAGGGTAAATGGGGATAAATGGTGATGGATTGAAACTTGACTTTGGGTGGTAAACACAATACAATGTAAGGATAATTTATTATAAAATTGTACACTTGAAACTTATATAAATTTTATTAACCAATGTCACTCCCAATAAATATATTTAAAAAACCCTCACAAAATGGCTAGTTTCAGGTTAAAGTGTTTGTTTTTTCCTCTCAGGAGGTTAGAGTTTTAGAAGAAAGAATCTAAACTAATAAAAGCGGAATAGTAAAATTAGCCATTTCTTCGGGACGCCCAACAGCCAATCAGAGCGACTGTATGCAAATTAACCCAGCCAACATTGCGGCTGCCACTCACGGAGTAAACGGGCAGCTTCCATCATAGCAGGAGTGAAAGTGAAACTGCCTGCGCGCTGGCTCGCTTAGCTTTGACGGAAAGCAAAACACACATTTGCAACAATGTATAAATCATAGAATCCTCGGAGCTGAAGCAGGGCCTGAGTCTAAGAGTATAACATTGTTTCATTATAGAAGCTGCGAGGTGAGGCAGAGAGGAGGCTTCGTTAGTAAAAGGCCTCACCTTAAAGGAACAGCATCAATTATAGAAGATAAACAAACCCCAGAAACCTGCGCCCAGCCAGCCTTGCTGGGACGTTGGGTCAATGGGAGCTGTGGGCAGCCTTAAAGCCTTGAAAGCACCAATCAGCCTGTCACCCATGCTGGCCACACCCCAATGGGGTGAGGGACGTTCCTGGGGGGCTTGGCCAGCCTGGAGACAGCCATCAGCCTGTCACCCAGGCTGGTCAGGCACGCCAGCAGGTGGACATCCCCAGAGGGATCCCAGACTGTGAGAGGGCACAGGCCGGGCTGAGGGACCTCCCGAGTGCACAGAGCGGCTGCAGGGTGGAACAGCGCAGGACCCAGGACCGGTGAGTGGGAAACAGGCGGCAGGGTTGGAGGGCACCGGGAAATGGGTAAGAGGCGGCAGGGGGTCGGAGGCCTGCTTGGTGGGCTTCCCAGGCCCTTTGTGGGG
>PVJC01001232.1:33824-98076 GCA_004026665.1 Murina feae
GAGGGGCATTGGGGAGCGGGAAAGAGGCAGCAGGGGGTCAGTGACCTGCTTGGTGGGCTTCCCAGGCCCCTTGCAGGGTACCGGGGAGCGAGAAAGCAAGGTGGTGGGACGGGGAGCGGGAAAGAGGCGGTGAGGGGGGGGGAGTCTCGGCCTGCTTGGTGGCTGCCCAGGCCCTTTACAAGGCACCGGGGAGTGGGAAAGCAAGGCTGCAGGGGCCGGGGTCCTGCTTGAGAGCTCCCCAGACCCCTTGGCGACACCGGGAAGTGGGAAAGGAAGGCAGCAGGGGACGGGTGAATGGGAAAGAGTTGGCGGCCTGCTTGGTGGCTTCCCAGGTTCCTTCCGGGGATCAGGGTGCAGGAAAAGGCTGGTCTGACCACGAGGCGGGGTTTTCCCTGCTTTCTGGTGGCTGGAGGAAGATGGGCAGTGGGCAAGCTTGGGAGGCAGGCAGCACCCAGCCCTGGCCACAGCTCAAAAAAGAGAACAACATGCGGGGGAGGGCAAGAGTCTGAGAGATCAACATAGAGGGGATGCCTGCTCCAAGCCTTGACGGTGTGCCTGGGGGCAGGTCCCCAGTGGCCACACACACACACACACACACAAGGCGCCTGGCAGACTGGGGCCATCATAGGACATCCACTGAGGGGTCCCAGACTGTGAGAGGGCACAGGCTGGGCTGAGGGACTCCCTCCACCCCGAGTGCACAAATTTTTGTGCACAGGGCCCCTAGTCTATAATAATAAAAGCATAATATGCTAATTAGATCAGACAGCTGAACAACCTTCCCAACATCATTCTGGATGTCCTTCTGGATGAAGCTGTGGCAGCAGGGGCTGAGGTAGAGGGTGTTAGAGGCATTTAGGCAGGCAGGTCATCCTTCTTGAAATTCGGGACCACTGGCTCCTAACCGCTTTCTTGCCTGCCTGGCTGCCTGGCTGCCTGCCTGATCATTCCTAAACACTCTGTCTGACTGCCTGATCTCCCCTAACCACTCTGCCTGCCTTCCTGATGCTCCTAACCACTCTGCCTGCCTGCCTGTCTGACTGCCAGTTTCTCTCTGAGATCAGGCTTAAACTGGCAGTCGGACATACCCTGAGGGGTCCTGGATTGCAAGAGGGTGCAGTCCAGGCTGAGGGACCCTCCCATGCATGAGTTTTGTGCACTGGGCCTCTAGTAATGATATAAAGGGTGTAAGAGGCCAATATCAATATTTTTAGAAAAGGAAAACAGAGTTGTTAGAATTTACTGGCTTAGTAATCATGGATCCACCCTTCCTTAGCTGATGTACATAATGTAACCCAATGAATATCAATTGGATGGGCTCTTTGGAATCCAATCTTGATCACAAGAACACAAGATAAGAAAGACTAAAAATGGATGAAATCCCTAGAATAATAATTAAGGGCACAAATTCTAGATATAGGCCACCTGTATTTGAATCTCTATTCTATAATCACCTGTGTGAATTTGGGCTATATTTAGCCTCTCTGTACTCAGTTTTCTCATATATAAAATGAAAATGATAATAGTACCTAATTGATCCGGCACCATCTACTTACTATCCTTTCTATTAGGTATGCACCAGTGAGTGAAATAAATTTTTTTCCTACATGGAACTTTCAAACTTTAAGAGAGATAGATACCAAACAGAGAAAAGTGAGTATTATTACAAATTGTGATTTGTACATATGTGTTATGTAAAATGCTTAAAACAGTACCTAGCACATAGTTATTACTGTATATATTTTAGTAACAGTGTTCTGATTACACATTATCTGTATAGTTTCCCATTCCTAGCTCTCTGGAGACATCTTAGCTCCTATACATTTCTGAACTTGGTTTTCTGCTCTTCCCATTGGTGCTGAGAACTCCAATATAGCTTCACTAAATGTTGTTTTGCTTAATTTAACCAGAGATGGTTTCGATTGCCCGAGTAGTTCATAAGATTGTTGCAAGGATTAAATAAGATTGTGTATACACTGTGGAAAGCAGTATAGAGTTACCTCAAAAAATTAAAAATAGAACTGCCTTATGACCCAGACATTCCACTCTGGGACTATATCCAAAGGAATCTGAAACTAATTCAAAAGAATATATGCATCCCTATATTCATTGCAGCATTATTTACATTACAATAGCCAAGATATGGAAGCAGCCCAAGTGCCCATCAGTAGATGAGTAGATAAAAAAGCTGTGGTACATTTATACAATGAAATGCCACTCACACATAAAAAAAAAATTAAGAAATTCTTACCTTTTGTGACAGATAGATGGACCTGGAGAATATTATGCTAAGTGAAATAAGCCAGTCAGAGAAAGACAAGCACCATATGATTCACTCATGTGGAATCTAATTAACAAAATAAACTAACAAACAAGGTGGAGACAGACTCATAGAAACAGAGAAGGGACTGACAGCTGTCAGAGGGGAGGAGGATGGGGGTACTGGGTGAAAAAGGTGAAAGGATTAAGCAGAAACAACAACAACAACAACTCATAAACACTGACAATAGTATGGTGGTTACCAGAAGAGGGGGGTATAGAAGAGGGTAAAGGGGGAATAGAGGGTGATGGAAGGAGACTTGACTTAGGCTGGTAAACACACAATACAATTTACAGATGCTGTATTGTAGAATTGTATACCTGAAACGTATATAATTTTATTAACCAATGTCACCTCAATAAATTTAATTAAAAGACACATTTAAAATATTATGTATATTAAGCATACACAATTTCAATCAATATTATTAATTCTGGAAGGGGTTACCTGGGCATACTGAACTTGGAAAGGATCAAGTTAGCTTGAGAGTGAGCTGATAAACAGAAGTAGATGGAGTAGCATCAGCACATGAATTTAGTGTAAGGGAGACCCAGAGGACTGGCATGATGATAAAGGAGAGCTGGCTTTCACTTATAGGGATAATAGTTTGAGAATGATGAACAGGTGATTTGAGAAACTCACAGAATTGAGGACTGAATGGAGTGCATTAAAGGTATTGTTTAACTGTTGATAATATTGCCCCAGAAAATTTAACCTAATGAATGCAGTCCTATTCAAGAACAAACCCTTTCTTTTTTATTTTTGTATCACCCGAGGAAGCACTGTATAAACATAACCTTTGAAGCAAATGGTCTTTATTACTGGCATAAAGAACTACAAAAGGAAGACTAATAAAGAACGGTAGAGCTGTTTGTTTGACACCAATCCTTGTAGACTCATTATTATTAGGTGCAAAGGTATACATTTTAAACCCAGGAGAAAAGATAGCATTGTGCTGATGGATGCAATAATAAATACACAAGTGCATACTCATATGTTGCTAACTATTCTTTTGAAGCTATATAAATTACGCATTTGAAAACTAAGAACTGAAAACATGATACATGCGGGAAATTCATCAGCATTCTGAGATAAAAATTAAATGAAAGAGGATTGCTGCAAAAGCTATTTCCTGTCAAGTTTCTTCTATTCCATTTCTAATTACCAATTCCTACTTAGTCTAGAAGATAACCCAGTTATCCTTTAGGCACCAGGAAACAGGAAGTACTCTAGCCCTTATTTGTTTCCAGTGCCTAGCTCATACTGAACTTTCCAAAATAATCTCCTATCCTGAATTAAAGGGTTAATTATAGTCAGTGCCAATACTTTCTACCATGTACTCAACTAATCAACATTATTCATTCATTCATTCTTTACAAAAGTGATTGTATACTATTTTTGCCTGGTACTGTCCAGGATATTGAGTAAGCATAGCTAATAAATGCAGTTGTATAGTCACTGCTCATATAGAGCTCTCAAGCTAGTGAGGAAGACCGACAGTTAAGAGAAAAAGAGAAGGAATAGACATTTTCAAGTTCAGGTGAATAGAGAGGGTGGACCTATTTAGATGAAATAAGGCCTCTTCTGTAAAGTAAAGGATGAAGATATGAGTGAGAGTTTGTCCCAGGCCTTGGAAAGAACCTTCTCAGGTGTTGAAAGGTGCCTGCGGCTGAGGTGCTGAGGTGGAAGCGTGTGTGCATGTGCGCATGTGCATGTCGGCTGCTTTTGTGGTGCCTTCTGCTGGAGCTGGAACATTTCCTGGGTTGGTGGCTCCTGCACATTTTTTTTTTTCTTTTTTGCAGTTCCCCACATTCTCCTGTTTTCATGAGGGAATGACTTCAGTCTGGTGGAGTCAGGAGAAGGTTGGGGTTTTCTTTCTGTGACCCCTGAATGACTGTTTTTTTGGGGGTGGAGCCCTGTCCTGACTAGAAATCCTATGGCCAACCATCTGGATTCTCTTTGAGTTTTGGCACCTTCTTCATCTGTCCATTTTGTCTTCTGACTGCTCCTCACTCAGCCTGGTCTCCAGATAAATTTTAGATAGAGGTAAAAAACACTTTAAGTCTAAAATATTTTTGGAGAAGGTCATCAGCAGGACATAAGAACTGGACATGGGCAATCAGAGGCTCCTTATTCCTCCCCTGTATGCTTGGGATGGAATTTTTGCCCATCATTCCCACAGCTAGAGTCACTTTCAAGGATGCACCTTTGAGAGAGCAATGTATTGTTGGACCATCTGAACTAAATATGTGACCGAATCCAGTTAAAGCCTCTACATTAATGTTTAAGATTCTGGTGGGTGTGGGTAGGAATCTACTTGTCTTGAGGCCATCCTTGAAGACCTTGATTGGGCTGCATTCTCTGCAGCAATAATATCATGATATTCCACTCTACCCCCAGAACTCGGTTCAGGACACTAATATTGTGCTAAAAAGCCTAGTCATGGGATAAGACACTTATGATGCTGGGCAATCCATCAGTGATCCTGGGGAACTGAAAAATAGCTTAAAAAAATTGGGTATAAGCTATGGGAAATACCTGAAATAGAGAGGGAACTAAAAAAGACAAAAGTTTATTCCAATGAGCTGTAAAGGGTCTGGCAAAAGTAACCAGGAAGCAAATGTGGTTTGAGCTCACTCCTGCTGGGACCCCACCTGAAAAGATAAACCTGAAACCCAATGCTTTGTTGGTCAACTTGTGGAAAGATTTAACACCTAAACAAATGTTCAGATCTTCTCCACCTGCCCCTTCCAACGCTCATGACACTCCCGCTCAAACCGAGGCCTCAGAGATATAATAGTCCTACTTGGGATGGGTGCATCTCATGTCTCTGGTATAAGATGCAGGCCAAGATTGCCTCCACGTAAGGGAATGGTCTACCTCTTTCTTCAGTTTCCTTTCCTTCCATGTCTAAAATGGCGCTGGTTTCAGATTTCACCTGGGAAAACTCGCAAGATTTCAAACCAACAAATAGCAAATGTCCCTATACTGCATTCAAGTTAAGTTCTAATATCTAAAGCTGCAGTAAAGTGGAAGTGCCCATGAGAATGTGGATGGATGGGCCGCAATGGAATATAAAGAAAAGTACTCTCTGGGGAAGTTTGCTTACACCAAGAACTTGATTTGTCCTTTTCTGTGATGGGCATATCTGTAATGCGAGAAGGAGCCATAAACTCTTCCACTGTGATTTCACCCATAAATATTGGCCTCACCTAACCCACTCCCCTGGTTCTGATTCCATCCTCACCAAGCCACTGTATGACTGCAATGTGGTTTCTCAAATAGATCTGCCTGTGGCAAGAGAATGTTTTGTCATAGCAACAGACACATTTCAGATGAACATAACAGTTATGTTTCTTACTGAAAATGAACAGATTGTGTCCCTGTTTGTACTTGAGTCAGTTGTGAGTTTGGTTTTCTGGAGTCATTTTCTCTGCACCTAATCAACTGTGTGACAAGGTTGTAATAAATACACTGCATTTTCAAAGCATCGAATTAGAACTGGAGCCATGGCAACCTCCCCCAATTTCTTTGACTTCCTTGGAGTGTGCCCCTTTTTAGCTGTAACATGTAGGTGCCCAGGGAATGATGGAAAGTCCTTGGATCTTTATATATTTGTGGTGAAGGGCAATTTGCTTTGATCTTTATGAATGTGCATGTCAGGGAAGAACTCCAATTCCTTAGAGATCTAAGGAGTAAACCTTTCACAACTCCATAGGTGCCACCACTTCACAGATGATGAGACAATGGATGAAAGCAAGATACTTTAAATCTCAAGCACAGAAGAGAGTCATCCTGTTCCCCTGCCTCCAAATCCCACAGGGAGAGGTGATGAGCCCAGATGGATGCTATGTGTTGTCCTTGAATTTTGGCACACTCAGAAATAATGTGCACTGACTCTCAGGACCCATGGAGGACTATCTTTCCCAACAGGGCATACTTCAGAGGAATAGGAGACAGGAAGAAATTCCAAGAATGGGAATTGTGCAAATCCTGTGAAGTAGAGTTAGCATCAGCCAGTTTAAGTGCAGTAGAGGGTCACTCAGAGAAATCAGAGAGACACAGCCATTGAGAAAGCTTAGAATCAGCTAAAGGCTTCCACTTTTCCAAGGAGTGCTGGAGTTGCATGCTATGAAGTCTTAAAAGCGGATTCTAAGGGTCTTTTATGCCAATGCCTTTACTAGTATTATATGTAGAGAAAATGGGCATAGAAGATGCACATTGCTATGATCATATAGCCAATTGATTAGTAACAGAAAAAGAAGCAATTCTAACTTCTGAAACATAATTATTATTTAATTCATAGCAGCTATTATTTTTAATAATTCAACTTTTTCAAAAAAAATATCCAAAGTCTACTTAGTTAAATATTTAGAATTTGAGAATAGGTTTCTGGTCAAGATGGTGGTGTAGGTAGAAGGTGTATTTAACTCCTCCCATGACAAACCAAAATGACAACTAAATTATAAAACAATCAACCTGGATAACCATCTGAAGATTAGCTGAACAGAAGTCCTATAACTAAAGATATAAAGAAGAAGCCATGTTGAGATTGGTAGAAGCGGTGGAGATGGGAAATGGGCTGGCTCTGCACTGAGGTATGGTGGTTGAGAATCCTAAGGAAGTCTCAATTGCAGAGGTCTCATCCCCTCCTAGGTGTGAGAGTTTGAAACACCAGTGTGGGGAAGAGAAGCCCACATAACATCTGGCTGTGAAAATCAGTGGGGGTTACATCTCTCTGGGTGAGGCAGAAGACTGGAAATCCAGGCATGCTATTAAAGGTACAGTGAATAAATTCTTGCTTGCAGGCATTCACCTTGGGCCACAGTGCAGACCCAGACAGGGAGAAGCTGAATTCTGTGGCTTCAAGGTGAGGGCTGGAAGGAAGCCAAACATTGTCCCTGTGTTGAACTCTCCTTCTGCATGACCAGCAAGTGCCATTTTTCCTGTGTTGAAACCCTCCTCCCACATGGCCAAATTTGAATCTTCATTAGCTGGGTGAAATCCATTAGCTCCACCCAGATGACTCCCTGAGGCCTTACGCCACCAAACATGCACAGCACCCAAAGCTTTTTTGGTGGCAACCAGCTTGGGCCCACATTACTGTTTCCTTAAGACAAACAAACAAACACACACACACACACACACACACACACACACACACACACACAAAACTCTCAAGGAATTCTGGTCGAGCTTGTGGGTGATGCTAGAGATATACAGACAGAAATTGAGTTGTGTGGTTTCAGGGTGAGGGCTGAAGGGATACCTACCAGTGTCCTTGTGATGAGCCCTCCTTCTGCATGACTGATGGGTGCAATCTTTCCTGTGTTGAGCTCTCCCCTGCCAGGAGCAAATCTGAACCTGAAATTGACTGGTGAATTCTACTAGTTCCACCCTGTTGACTCCTGGAGACCAGATCCCACCCAACCTGTACATGGTCCAAGGATTTTTCTCAGCAACCAGCCTGGGTCTACATTGTAGTCTTTCTTAAAAGACTCTTCAGAAATTCTGGTCAATTTTGGGGGTTGCTAGAGACACACAGGGAGAAACTGAGTTGTGTGGTGAGCCGTGACGGCTGGAGGGTAGCCACCACTGTCCCTATGTTGAGTCCTCCTACCACACGGCCAAACAAGATCTACATAGGCCTGGTGTAGATCGCCCTCCGCTTCGCTCGCTGAGGTCCTGTTTCACTGCAAAGGAACACAGGCCCCAGGCAGGTGGCAACTGGCCTTGGTGTATCCTGAGACTTTCCCCAAATGTCCTAAAGCTCAAGACTGGTGCCAAATTTGAATTAGCATTAATCCAGTGAAGGCCACTTGCCCTGCCCTGGGAGCTCTCTGAGACCCCATCTCATACAGCTCAAGTAGTCCTGAGGCTCTTTCAGTGGCTGCCCTTATGGGTAACCAGCAGGTGGTGGCAGCTCTCAGGGTGACTTGGGCCTTTTGGTGACCTGCCCCCTGACTTAGTACTGGTGGCAGCTAGTCTTGTTTCACAGTGTGAGTTCTCCTATGAACATTCAGGCCTGGTGTGCTGTCACCAAAGTCAAGAAACAGCAATGTTTAAGGAAGAGAGAGTTCAATGAGATAAAGAGTAAAACTGTTTATGAAAGTCATTCGTTGGTGGAATTTGGAGTCAGTGGTAAGTGGGATGGCGTGGAATGAGAAGACACAGCAGGACAATGGGAAATGAGTGTTGTCTATTTTAACACAAAAGCTTAACTATTCTTTCCTACATTTGAATTCAAACAGGCTTCCTTCCATTGAATAAAAATGGACAACTATTCCTTGTAAAATAATGAAATGAAAATATTTTTTCTCAGGGAAGTTTTGAAAATTAAGTCCTCCCTGCTCTCAAAGAAAACCTAAGCAAGCTTTTGGTTTCTAGTGATTTTAGCTTTGATTTTCATGGGCTGCTGAGATCTAACCAAAGGAAAAGAGGTGACTAGGGCTCTTTTGGGATGAGGACAGAGGAGGGTGTAGGCAAAAGAATGAGGAAGTAGGAAGGTGATAAGCTCATGGACCCAGGAAACCAATTTCAGGATCACTTTGTTTCTCTTGTCCAGGAGTCTCAGGTTGCTGAATCATCACCAGTGGTGTCACCCCAGTCATCACTCAGGCGGTGTCTGCTGCTCCTCAGTCTCTTTGCGGAAGACTGTCATTGTAGACTACAGCGACTCTGCAACCTGCCCAGGTGTGTGAAGTTTTCCCGGCTTCATACAGCAATGCCTCCTTCATGACCCAAGAAACCCATAAACCCACAGAGGGTACCTGCTCATCTAGCAGGGATGTGATGGAGATACACGTCCTCAACCCTTTATTCAGCAAGGGTGAGAGGCAGCTGCTGCATATAATGAATTGGAGACACACCAGTGAAACTTTATTCCATGACACTCCTGTCACCACGGTGCTAAGTGAGAGGAGAGGGATGCCTAGAGACCTTGTGGGGAAATGGAAAAGCAAGCATGGCTTAGCGATCAGTTACAAAGGAAGATCAGGGTGTGATAGCTGATAAGACATGACTGAGGAAGAGGCGTCTCTAAGAGAACTTAGACTTCAATCCTGTGTGATTAGAAAAATATTTTAGAAAAACCAAAGGTGATTTCTCTTTGTGCATCCTCATGGCGGGTAGGTTGTCAGGGCCAAAGAGGAAATCTGAGTTCCCTTGGAACCCAGCTATTTGGAACATCCTTCCTATTAATTAGATAGTAGGAGGAAATTCTAGGCAGAGCATTGCTGTAAGCCTTTATATTTAACGAGTCTTTGCTCCCCTCCATTCACCAATTTCATTTGAAAAGAGACGAGGTCGGCTTCCAGCACCCACTTGCACATTGTATACCTCCTTGCTAATAAAGTGACTCTGTGCCTGCTTGCACAGGAGCACCAGATTTTGAAACCTCAGTAGGGATGCACCAACCCATATTTTATAGAGATAATAAGGTATGGTTAGAAGTAGTTCCGAGTGCAGCTTCCACAGCAGATTTAAACTTATATTCCAGCTCTACAGCTTAACTGGCTTGAGGCTTCAGCAACCTATGTAATGTCTCCAAGAGCCTGTTTCCTCATTTGTAAATAAGGTTGTTGGCAGGAATAAACAGGACAATATATGTAATGTGTTTAGCATGTGACCTGGCTTATAGCAAAGGCTTAGTAAATATTAGTTATTGTGGAACTGCTTGGATATAGTATTTACTATTAGTCTAGGAACTCCAATCCATTAAAATCTCTAAGCCTGTCATGCTGGTACTTGGTTTTGAATTTCCCCACTATCTTCTCTCTCTTTCTACCTGAATTAAAGGTATTTTCTTTTAAATTACATATGCAATGATAGTTGTTGGCTCTGACTATATCCTATAACTAGATAATGCACTGAGAAATATTTTAGAATCGTATATTCACTTTAATTCATTCAAGCTTCCAACTATTCCCTGCAGTTAGCACCATTTTGAAAATGGTTTTTAATTTTTTTTAAATAAATTTTTATTGATTTCAGAAAGGAAGGGAGAGTGAGAGAGAAACAGAAACATCAATGATGAGGGAGAATCATTGGTCGGCTGCCTCCTGCATGCCCTGCACTGGGATTGAGCCTGCAACCTGGACTTATGCCCTGACCGGGAATTGAACTGTGACCTCCTGGTTCATAGGTCAATGCTCAATCACTGAGCCTTGCAAGTCGGGCATGGTTTTTAATATTTTACTTCTTTAGATTAGAGAGTTTCAGCCTTTCTCATGTCATGGCACACATATACTGATTATTAAAATTCTGTGGCACACCAAAAAATATATTATTTTTTGCCAATCTGATAAAAAATAGGTATAATTTTGATTTCTTCACACCATATGGCTATTGTTGTATTGACAGTTGTCATTTTCAAATTTGATAGTCTAAGGGAAAAGAGGTCAGTACCCCCGACTAGTCAGGTATGGCATGTTTTAAAAATTCTTGTGGCACACTGGTTGAAAATTGCTGGATTACATTAGTGAGAATAGCTTTCTGTCCATCGATCTCTACTTTCTATTTCTCATGATACTCAGTTTGTCCAGGCATCAGTCCTGGCCCCACAAAGCCACATGCTTTGGTAAGTGCCGATGCTGCCCTGGCTCCAGCATTGGCCTTTTTGATCTAAGGAGTGGATTTGCTAGTAAATGGTTCAGCAGGTAGGAGGATGTTACCCCTTCAGGCTTAGACTTAGAGAGAGATTTGGCGCCTCAAGACCTAAAAAAATAAATAAAATAATAAATGCATCATAAAGAAAATAGGGTTTAGGGCAAAACTTGGTAAAAATTGTAAATGGCAACGTATAAAAATGCTTATTTATTTATTTTTTGAAATATATTTTATGGATTTTTTACAGAGAGGAAGAGAGAGAGATAGAGAGTTAGAAATATCGATCAGCTGCCTCCTGCACACCCCCTACTGGGGATGTGCCCGCAACCAAGGTACATGCCCTTGACCGGAATCAAACCTGGAACCCTTCAGTCTGTAGGCCAATGCTCTATCCACTGAGTCAAACTAGGTTAGGGCTAAAAATGCTTTTTTAAAGGGTGATTTTTGTGGATCATATTTTTATTTATTTATTTTTCAATAGAATAAGTCACATATCATTTGAAAGTTAAAATCTATAATAATAAAAGCATAATATGCTAATTAGACCAGACATCCTTCCGGACATCCTTCTGACTTCCTTCTGTATGAAGCCGGGGCTGTGAGGGAATCCTGGGTCCCAGGTGCCAGAGCAAAGCCGGTGCCTGTGCTGGGAGCCGGGGGAAGGAAGGCCTACTCTTGCATGAATTTAATGCATTGGGCCTCTAGTAATTTGATAATTATGTTGAGTATAAAATACTGTAGAAAATAATTTCAAATTTTGCCATCAGTTTGGAGTCTGTTCTTTATTTTTCTCCTTTTATGGGGAATTTGCTGAAAGATTGTGATAGCTTCTTGTTCTCTGATCTCATTTGAAAGGTATTTTCAGCTTTGAGGTCAAGCACAGTCATTGTGTGGGCTTCTAGTTAGACATGACCACCCTTTTGTCAGAGGTAAACTGTCTTCTGGTCCAGGGAATAATAACTGTGAGAGCTTTGCTAATAAAAGTCTCTGGTTTAGCCCATTACTGCGGAATGATTTTTTTCATGGAGTACTTATTCTCAACATTCAAGAAATCAGTAACATTGTCATTTTAATAGCTTCTTTTTACGGCAGATGCCATAAGCATATTTCCTGTTTCTTCTAGCACACTGCCTATTATGCAGATACAACTTTAACCAAGCAAAGTTGTAAGAGGTATAAATAAATAATTTTGCATTTTCCTCATAGGGCAAATGACTAAATGCTAATTTGGAACCTGGCAAACTTGCCTTGCTTGTTAGAAAATTTTAGAATAATGTGCCCCCTTACTGCAATTCATGCCATATATTCTATTTTATATGGCAAATCCCCAAATGAGTAAGTGAATTGTGCTTCTCCTAATGCTATTTTGTGGAAGACAGGAAACTTATGTGTGGCAGAGGCAGAAATTTAGTGTTGCTTCTACTGACTGAATCCTATTTTTCATTTATATATTCCTACCATCTTAGGTTGAAATGATGTTATTTCTCCAAGTTTATCTACATCATGACCCAAGATATCACCTCTGATGTTTCATGAACTACTTTATTCCTTGAAATTTAAAGTGGTTGTATTTTTACCAACTACAGATAGACATGGGTATTGGTGGATACTGAGAATTTGTGCATACTAAGATACCTACATTAAATTCACACTCTTTCCAAAGTGAGCGGATTATGTTATTCTCTTATTCTTTTTAACTTATTTCAAATATTGAAGGTGTAATTAGCATTCAAAAGCTTAGTTGCAAAAGGGGAAATCTGTTAATTCCATCCCTAAAGCTACATTTTCTAATAAATATTTACTGAGCACCAATTATACGTCAGAGATTTATCTAGACACTAGATAAAAACAATGGAAAGAACAAAGTCCGTGTTCATGTGTGCTTTTGAGAGTCAGTAATCAGTGGCTGGCCATTGTGGGAGGATATTGTTAATGCATATGGACTAGTCAGAGGAGGCCATTTCTTCTCTGATAAGAGACGTTTAAGATGAGCAACAAGGAGTGGATTTGGCAACTGAGACGCCAGGCAACTGGAAGAACTATGGACATATAGTGCTGATAGTCAGTCTACACAAGTTTGGCTATATTAGTCATTTAGCTGATTGGTCCCTGTTCCTTACTAGCTGTTTGACATTTTGAAAATCTTTCCTGTCCATGACCTCATTTTAAAAAATAAGGAATATGTATTAAATATTGTTGGCAAGAATATTTATGTAAAAGGACACAGCAAGACAGGTATTACATTCTTCAAGGCACAATGGGAATGAAGTGGAGATGTGAATATAAATTCAACAAAGAGGGATAGATGGTGGCACGGTTTAATGGCATACGTTTCAAAAAAGCTTAAGTGTTTTAGGGAGGAGGTGGAGATAATGATTCTTGAGGGACAATTACAGTATTGCACACAAACTCACTACTTCCGGACCCAGTGAAATAAGTGATGTGGGAGGAAAAGATGCCACTGATGTTGGCTACATGCAAAGAAGCAACCTTAAAGGGCAGCAGATTTCATACAGGAGTGGAGGAAATGTTCAGAGAAGAAGCTAATAACAGGTGGAAAGCCTCAGAGAGTATAGCAGAAGGTGAGAGAAGTCAGAGAGTGGTGGGATCTGAAGTCATTAATATGTGAGTAAGAGCCCAGGTGATGGGAGACCAGCTAAGGAGTGCTCAGTGATGTAGGGCAGAGTGTGATGCTCTCTAAAGGCTTACCACAGCGAGTGTGCAAGCTGCACAGTGGTAGCTTCCTGGGCTCGGCATAGCTCCCTTGGTTCCTGGTTCATTCACGGTGATGGTGGAGTGGAGATAGCTGATGCAGCATGGATGCGTGTGACTCGGTGAGCACTCTGTGAGCTCTGTCTAATGCCATCCAGTGGCCACCCCTTATGCCATTAGTCAGATAAGAACCAGAACTCCGCTTCAAGTATACATATAATATCAAAACATCTGAATCACAATGGAAAACTTCAATTATTATCCAGATAGTTTTGCAATATCCAGATGGTTTTATCATGTTAGACAAAAGCTATGTGCAACAGCTGAAAATTTAGCTTCTGATCTGATATGCTTGGTATTTTCAAGACATGCCTTTGCCTGTTTTGGCTAGATTTTTTTGTTTATTATTCTGTAGGTGTTAGATTGCTATTTTACAGAGGATGGGAGGCAGAGTTCATGTGAATTTAATTCCTGAATGTGATTAAAACTCTTCAACGTATCTACAGTTTTTTAATTGGATCATAGACATTGAGAAAGAGTTGATCATCAGGAACATGCTTTCTGGATGACTGAAGATGATTATGTAGCTTTATCCATTAGTTTCAAGAGCATTTTGGGGGAAAAAGACAGAACATCATAGAGTAGAAGAGTCACTAGATTGGATTTTTAACCCGAGTCATGCAAGGGTGTGGCTTCTCAAGCACAGATGAGGAAACAGCTGGGGCGAAGGCCACCAATCACATTAGTGGCACATGTGGGACCAGGTCCTGAAGCTTTGGACTCATGAATTTTTTGTCTCAGCAACAATCTGTGGATTTGTCAATTTTTCCCATTTACCTGCTGGTTCACTACCTTGGAAGTTCCTTGGAAGGTGTAATTCAAAATTGGCCTCCCTACGAGGGATACAAGGAGAGATCGAAGAAAAGGGAAGACCAATTCAGACTGGTAGGAAGGAGTTTGTAAGCAAAGGAACTTCTTCAGATGAGAAGATCTCCACACCAAACTGCTAGGATCTTAAAAGTGATATAGAGGCCTTACTTGGAGGCAGTCATGTATACTGTCCAGATGGTTTCGACAACACATTGCTCTCTCAAGGCTGCATCTTTGAAAATGGCTCTCACTGTGGAAAGAGGGGGCAGTATATTCCAAGGACAGGAGAGGAGTTTTGAGCTTCTGATTGCCTGGGTCCAGCTCACGAGTCACCTGGAGGTCATATACTTTTGTTGACCTCATCCAACATTGCCTTCCAGCTATTTTTGTCACCACACAAGGGTGAGGCCACAGAGGTTAAAAAGGCAAAGTCTCGGCATTCTGTGAAGAACTTCTCAACAGATTTGGGTCCCTTGTTTCTAACAGACTGTTTTGAGCACTGGAATGAGAGTCAGCAAAATGAGAAATAAGTGGACACCTACTTAGTAGATATTCTATTTCTTTCCTCCTTAGATTCCTCAAATGTCAAATGAATGGATAGGATAATTTCCAAGGCTTCTTTTAACCCAAACTGTAGATAAGCCTATGAAAATCTTAGGAATACACAGTCTTGCAGATGATGGACTAACAAACATCTCTAAAACATTTTACTGAAAATGGGTCTCTAATTGCAGCCTATGAGAAAAATAACTGTCAAACTGCTACACACATTTGTTGGAATTGTATTAATATATAAGTATCAACCAGTTCATATGCACTTTAGGACTAAGAAATTACAGATCCCCTATGGGTTTAACTTTTCCAGTTTTATCCCATGAAGGAGACAAAGGCAGTTCACTCATTCTGCAATTACCGTAGGTGGAAAGCTATCAATAAAATCCCATGCTTTCCCCAGTGGTTACACAATCCTAATAATTAAATCTACACATCTGCTAAATAACAGCAGATTCAAAGTCTAGCAATTTACATGGAAGAAAACAGATGTCATTCTGGTATAATCTCTTCACTTTCACCATGAGTGCTGTGAACACTGCACACCCCGCAGTGACTAATCTATCAAAATACTCTACTCCATTTACTCCATTTTATTACATCCTGTGTCATAGGAGATGGAGCAGCTGTTTCTGGATAGAAAGCAAAGAACTGGTACAAAACAAAGCATTCTCTAGATAGGTGCAGCAAACTGATGTTCCTGAATTATTAGAAAGAGAGATCAAGTGTCTAAAATGGGGTGATTTTCAGAGACTCCAGTGGAACTACTATCTCTATCAGCAGCATAAGGGATATACCCGAAGCATACAATGAATAGGTGCATTTTTCCTTCATATAAAAATACTTTTCAGTAGAATATTATCCTTCAGAGTTGGAAACTAAAGTTCATAACCTTTGTTAAACACAGCAATTTGGTGTAAAGAGCAGATTCTTTTTCTAATTAATTTACCATCAAACAAAACCCCACCTTAAGAGAAAAATGCAACATGGGAAATCATTCAAAATTCTGGAAATTTATGCTGAGATGTTTAAGTAGAAAAAGTAAGGTTTATTATTCTAGTGAAATTTATTTGGTTATGAAAAATGTTAAGAAAGAGGACATTAAAAAATTGTTGGGATGAGTTACCAAATAGATTTTCATCACTTGTAAAAGAAATATAGAAAGGACAGAAAGTAGAGAAATTAAAATATATGTATATTTTAAGACATTCTGGAGACAAGCAGCTCTTAGACTTGGGTGAGCTTCAGAATCCCTGGAAGTGCTAAAACGTCTAGAGATTCTAATTTAGTGAGTCTGGAATAAAGTTCAGGAATCTGAATTTTTAAGATGCCTGCTGGTTAATTCTAATGCAGATTGTTCTTGGGCTGTTCAGAGAAACTAGATAATAATTCAGATAAACATTTACACACACACACACACACACACAACTAGGCACTCAACATATACTGAATGCATGGAACAAGTAAGAACTCTACTTCTGGAGTTAGAGTTCAGGTCTTAGGTCTTTCTTTTGCTAGCTTTTTCATTTTGGGCTGCATCTTTATTCTCTCTCAGTCCATTTTCTCTGTAAAATGAATACACACAAACTACCTTCCAGGGTTTTGAGGGTTTATGGTTAATAATTAAACTCCTGGAAATATTTGTGTACACTTGCTGCCTTCAATTCCTTTCCTCTCCTTCTCTCTTAAACTCACTCATGTCACTCTTCCTCCAGGTGTTTTTATGGCTTTCTCCCTAACTTCTTTCAGGTCTTTTCTCACCATTATAGTGAGAACTTCCCTATCACTCCACTTAAAACTGTAACCTTCCTTCTGACTCTATCTCCCTCTCCATTTGATTTTTATATATAGCACGTATCCCTCCCCATACCATATACATTATTTATTATTTCTATTGTTGCTTGATTGTAGAAATTAAAATAGTCTTTGGAAAATACAGTTTGAAGATAATTTTGTTTGATATGTAACCAATATACTTCTTTCTTCAAGTTGATCATAATAGCTGAAATGTAGAAAGGACTTTCAATGTGCTAAGTTGTGTGCATTACATATTCTAACTCGTTTAATACTTATACATGACCATGAAGATGGCATTATAATTATCCCTACTTTTTCAGCTGAGGAAGGTGATGAATAGAGAGGACAAGTGACTTGCTCAAGGTCACATAGTTGTTAAGCTTGGGTGCCCAGACCCAAGAGCAGGGAGCCTTCTCTGGACTCTGCTTCCACAATGCCCTGGGGGAATAACCACCTGGAGTCACACAGTGAGTCCGTGACTGGTTGTGTTCAAAATACTGGTTACTTGACGGCTTGAATAACTTTTAAAAAGATGTGTGTTAGACGCCCTCTACCCTTGATTCACTTTTCAGATAGTCTTGACCATCCTTCTATTTCCTCTGTTCCCAAGGCTTAGCTTTTAAATCGATACATATTTATCTCTATTCCTCTCATTTTTCACTGCAAGAGGCTAATAAAGTGCATGTCCTAGCTGAGAACAAATTTTGCAAGTATGTGTTATTGGCCTATTGGGTGCTTCCAGCTCAGTCCATTTTCTTTTCTTCTATAGAAATAACAGCTTGGCCTCAAACAATCTTTCAAGGAGACCCAGATGGTGAATAGTAATTTTAATAGATCCATTGTTCAGTTTTAAAATGATATCAGTCTGGTCATTAATGAAAGCCAGGAAATTGCTTTACTGTAGTGAAGTACTGTCAAAAGACCATTATAAATTGTAAGGATATTACTTTTTCAATTAAACTTAAATATGATAATGAATGAAGAGAAAGGTGCACCAGTTCATAATTATAGGAACTTGTATAAACACAAAGGTGAGAAAAAACATGATTATGAAAGTACTTATGCTTTCCATGAGCCGGAATCTCAAGAGCTCAATCTAAAGGGTCGGTGCTAAATGACTGCCATTATATTTTAACCTCGTTTGCTCGAGTTATTTTTAATCCTTTGACTTATATGTGGAGGTGTGCTATCTACTAGAGGCCAAATCTTTTACTGAGTTCAAATTCTGATTGAGGTCATCAGTGATTATGGGAGAACTCATAAATAATATTCTCTGTATTCTGGGTTGAGATTAAGATTTTGAGAGTCCATTAATAATGGTTAGTTTTTATATTCACTGTAGTTGGATAGAAGCAAGGTTAGACTGCCCTGAGGAAGACAGGGGGAAAAAATATATGCACTGACTTTGGGATAACCTGGAGGAAATTAACTGAAAACTTAAGGTCAAAGTGCTAAAAACAGCAAATAACAACATAAAAACTACAGACTTCTTTTGGTGTTCAGCTTAACAATTATATGTGTGACAATGCGTCAGTTTTTAGAAATTATTTTGGAATCTGAAGTCACTCATGGGAGCATGTATCTATACTCTGTGGTATGACAGATGATATCTGATGCCTATTTTTATGGATGTATTTAATAGGTGTAAACTTTTAAAAAATTGTTTATTGTTTAAAGTATTACACGAGTATTTTTCCCCCCCCCCCCACCACCGCCTTTGGCCTCTCCTCCACCACCCATCCCCCAAGCTAGATGTAAGCTGTTTAAGCAGTTCTATTCAGTACTGCTTGTAAAATGGAAGCCTTTGTGAACCTGAGAACATGAACTTATAGATGACACTGGGCCTACATAAGAGTTACATATCCTACTGTGAAGTAATGCTGCTGTCCACCTGGCGTTCATTCCCCCTTTCTTCCTTTCTAATAGAACCTAAGTTTGGGTGTCCAGCTCAGTCTCCTATTTCAGGAAAAGCTGACTCTAGTCTAGGAGAGGGGTGTTCTCATTAATTTAAGATATTTAACAAAAGAACTTCCTCTGAAGATTATTAGTGACTCAAGGGTTGATACATGGCTTATTTTGACCAGATTTCAGGAGAGAACCTACCTATATTCCGCAAGTGTAGGAGACATCTTTCCCCTTCTCCACCACCCCCCATTCAATAGGAACAAGAAATAATAAAATTCTAATGGCCGAAGATAGCCAACTTGAAATGATGAGAGATAACTCTTAGGATGAAGCCGACAAGAATGGTTGAGTACAGAGGAAAGAAAGAACCTGAATCTTTGGTAACAGAATTGATCTGCTGATCAATCAGAACCCATACCACAGAGATTCCATTAATAATAGGTAATCAACATCCAAATTGTTGAAACCAGTTTGAGGTTTCACGCTATGTCTGCAGCTTGTCTTAGTCAACTTGAGTTGCTATAGCAAAACATCATAGAAAGGGTGGCTGAAACACAGATATTTCCAGAAGCTGGGTAGTCAGAGAACAAGATGCTGGGTGATTAAGCTCCTGGTTATAGCTCTGCCTGTCTTGCACACAGCCACTTTTTAAAAATATATTTTATTGATTTTTTTTACAGAGAGGAAGGGAGAGGGACAGAGAGTTAGAAACATCAATGAGAGAGAAACATTGATCAGCTGCCTCCTGCACACCCCGTACTGGGGATGTGCCTGCAACCAAGGTATATGCCCTTGACCGGAATCGAACCTGGGTCCCTTGAGTCTGCAGGCCGACGCTCTATCCACTAAGCCAAACCGGTCAGAGCCAGCCAAAAAAAAAAATTTTTTTTTTTTTACTCTGTCTTCACATGGTAGGGAAAGAGAGTTCTGGCCTCTCTTCTTTTTATAAGGACATTAAGACCATCATGGGGGCTCAACTCTCATGACCTAATTACTTCCTAAAGAACCAGTCTCCAAACATCATCATGTTGGAGATTAGGCCTTTACCATATTAATTTTGGGGGTAGGAGTGCATAACAGAGGGTCTGTGATTTGATTGGAGACGTGGAGTTCCAAAGCTACCACTATTGTCTGCATGACATGAAATATCACGGCCATCATTAGTTATCCTCTTAGACGGCCCTTCACCCTCCACCCCCAACATTAGTACACATTGCATTGAAAAGTCATAAAGAAGGATTCTGCATGGGTGGGAGGGAGTGGATAGGAAATGGATCCTGAAGCAAGATCAAGCCTTGCCTGCAAGGAATGGGGTTTCCTGGAAGGTAGAAGGAGCTCTGCATGGGGGAGCTTAGATGCAGGAAATACTTGGGAGAGAGGCAAAAAGCTCAGGAGCAGAAAATAATTGGAATCTTTACAGGTTTTCCTGGTGCATAGAATGCGTAGAGAACAAAAGGGCAGAACACTGCACACTGACCTTTCCAGCTAGCTCTTGCAGAGACGGAGTGGTGTCCAAATCACAGTCAAGGCCCAAGAGCTTTCGATGAGGAGCGGCCGCAGAGTAGTGGTCTGAGGCCAAGTCAGCACACATTGCTCCCCCAAGTGAGATTCTGAGTGGACAATTTGGGAGACACTTAAAGGAAAACTTCACCTTTTAGAGTATTTCAGAGAAAGCTGACTCTTGAAATAGGGGAATTGGGGTGGGGATGGATGCACATTAATGCTTATGCTATATTTATATGTACCGTAACCTAGATGTGGCAGGGTCCTCTCCCATTCTTAGTCGCGAAAAAGAGAATCTTTGCTAACCTACATAGTATAATTTTTTTTTGCTGTGACCAACATTCAGAGATTTTTTTTGTATACCCTTCAAAGAGAGGAGAGGGTACCTCAAGTCATGTCAACATGCAATATAGGTCCTTCCCTTAAAAAACTACACATCTCTTCAGAGGAGGTATTGCAGCCTTGACTGCCACCTGAGCTTGGCTGAGAAACACAACTGAAGATCTCTGTATGAGAGCGGATCAGTAAACTGTTTATGAAAAGGGCCAAACACTAAATATTTTAGGCTTTGCAGGCCATGTGGTCTCTCTTGCAACTATTCAGCTCTGCAGATGCAGCGGGAAGTAGCCAGAGACAACGCATAAATAAATGCAGTGTATGTCTGTGCTCCAATAAAATGCTGTTTATGGAAACTGACATCGAAATTTCATATAATTTTCATGTTCTTAAAAACATGACATTGTTCTTAAAACATTTCTCTCAACCTTTTAAAAAGTATTTTTAGCTTTTGTGGACCACACGAAAACAGGCTGTGGCCTGGACTCAACCTTGGTTCGCTGGCTCCTGCCCGAGACGTTGCAGGTGACAGAGGACGAGGAGCATCTCTCCAGTGAAGAAGGGCGGATGTCAGTCTCCTCATGCCAGTTCAGCCTCTCCACCTTTGACAGCAAGTTCTCTAAAGCAAATCAGCCGTAGACTAAGAACATCCTTCTTACAAAGACAAGCGTGCGCTTTCCTTCGAGAGAACACAGGCTGGCCTGTAGTGAGGGAAGGACATTTCTCCCTTTCCTCTTGGGTGTTTGTGTTTTATGCTTTGTGAACAGCAGACCACCCCATTATTATGCGGAGAAGCATTTTGCTTTCTTGCCAGACCTGAAACTTGGCTGATTCACAAGAACAACCACAATGGTTGTCAAGAGCGAAATTGTTTGATGCCAGGAAGAGTGGTGCCAACTATGATTACATTATTTTGATTCTTGGCCTCCCCCTGATGGGGACCATGAGGGATGTCTTTTGCCAATTCATCCCACCCCAATATAAAACTGTTCTTAACAAAAATAGCATTATATTGCACATGTTGCTTTGTAGTCTCCTTAAGGAAAAAATCCACTTGACAAGGCAGCCAGCATTGTCCCATATCATCAATAACATTATTTTAAATAGCCTTGCCTTATTTCACAGTAAGTTGTAGGTAATTTGACCAAATTCTCCATTGTTGCCTTCTGAGCAGTTGCTAATATTTTAAAATTATAAAAATAGATATAATAAAATTTCTTTCTTTGTGCAGCTTTATAATTTTTTTTTTTAGGATGAGTTCCCAGAAATGAATTTGCTTGAATAAGCATGCATTGAAGGCTTTTGATAAGTGTTACCAAAATGCATTCTAAAAAGAGTTAATCAATTTATATTCCCATCTGTAAAACGAGAAAGTACAAATTTCTCTGAATTTTTGGTATTAAAAACTTTAATTTTAGGAAAGCACAAAGATGTAGGTAAAACTTTCTAACTATTGATCTTTACCAATATTGCGAATATTTAATGGAACGGGAATACTATCTTCTTGATTGCCCATTCTCAGTTCCTAGAACAGTGCCTGGAAGAGCGTAGACATTCAATAAATTCAGGATGAGTTAAAAAACAAGAGAAAGAAAATAGACAATATTACCAATAACTAGACATGTGTTCCATATGCTTCCCTCAGTTTTTCAGACTGGTTATATTGTTACAAAATATAACTTGATTAAACTTTTGAGAGCTGCTTTTCTAAATAAATGCTTACTAGTGTATTTTTTTCTAAATATGGTTTATAATGTAGAAGAAAAATGAAATGAATATGGTAAGATTTCACATTTCTGATTTTGGTCTTTAGAGAGAACCTTTTGTTTCTATGATCTGTCTCTGTCTCTGTCTCTGTATGTGTTTAAAATCCAATTATGTAGTACATTGCATCAGAGATATTCATCATTTATTTGGGGAAGACTTAGAAGCCTTTTCATTTTTTTGGATACTTACAAAAGTTGGATAATAGCAAAAATAAATGACCTTGGACAAGTCATAAATGGAAATGCCCTTCTTGTTGATTGAGTGCAATTAGGATTTTGCTATCATAATAGTAGTTGCAGCTGTGCATTTAAATGAAGAAATGCCTGCAAGGGCGAGATTGTCTCTTTAGATTGATACCCTACTGCTATTTAATTGTCCCAGTTGACTTATAGACCCTGTAGTGTTGAGTAAAATAATTGTCTATTTACACAGGCAAAGCAATTTCTGATTCCAAGTTTACTTGCAATTTATAGAAAAGAGAATTTTTGAAGTTTAACAGCAACAACACTCAGGTGAGAGCCATGGGAAAGAATAACAGCTTTTCAAGGCAGAACACTTCTAAGAGATTCCTGCCTACATTATGAGTGTTGTAGGCTTAGAAGGCTATCACTAAAGGAAGCGTTATTGTTTTATTCACTGATATATTGCAAGCATAGAGAAGAGTGCCTGGTCTTTTCAGACCACAATGGTATGAAACTAGAATCAATAGCAGGAAGAAAGCTAAAAATTAACAAATATGTGGAAATTAAACAGCATACTTCTGAACAACCAATAGGTCAAAGAATAAATCAAAAGGGAAGTAAGAAAATGCCTTGAAACAAACAAAAGTGTAAGCACAACATAACAAACCTACAGGATGCTGAAGAAGCGGCTTTAAGAGAAGTCTATAATTGTCAAGTGACACATTAAGAAAAAAGAAAGATCTCACATAAATAACCTAACTTTATTCCTCAAGGCATTAGAAAATAAGAAAAAAACTAAGCCCAAAATCGCAGAAGAAAAAAAATAGCAAAAATCAGAGCAAAAATATAAAAATAAAATAATAATAATATAAAGACAGAAAAATAATAGAGATCAACAGAATTAATACCTAGTTTTTAAAACAATAAAAATTGACAAATATTAAGCTAGACTAAATAAGAAAAGGGAGTCATTTCAAATAAATAAAATTAAAAAACAAAAGATGAGACATTGTAACTGACACCACAGAAATACAAAAGATCACAAGGATTATATTATGAATTATATACCAATAAATTGTTTAAACTAGAAGAAATAGATACACTTCTAGAAACATCTACCCTAATAAGACTAAATAATGAAAAAATAAAAAATATAAACATCCAATAAATAGTGTGCAAGAAGAAGAATCTTGTAATCAAAAACCACCCAATAAAATAAAGCCCAAGACCAGAGGGTTATATTGGTGAGTTCTACCAAACATTTAAGAAAAAGAAAAGTCAATCTTTCTCAAACTTTTCCAAAAATTGAAGAGGAAGGAACACTCTCTAACTCATTTTGGGAGGCCAGCATGACACTGACACCAGAGCCAAATAAGGACACTAAAGAATGTTCTTCAGGTAATATTCCTGAGGAACATAGATTTAAAAATTCTCAACAAAATACTAGCAAACTGAATTCAAGAGCATATTAAAAGAATAAAACACCATAATCAAGTGGGATTTATTCTGGGGATGCAAGAAAGTTACAGCATACACAAATTATTATTTTTTTAAAAAAATATTTTTATTAATTTTAGAGAGGAAGGGAGAGGGAGAAAGAGATATAAATATCAATGATGATAGAGAATCACTGATCAGCTGCCTCCTGCACACCCCCTACTGGGGATCTAGCCTGCAACCCAGGCATGTGCCCTTGACCAGAATTAAACCTGGGACCTTTCAGTCCACAGGCTGATGCTCTATCCACTGAGCCAAACTGGCTAAGTCCACTAATTATTAAATGTGGCATACCATATTAATAGAATACGAGATTAAAAATATATAATTATTTCAACAAATACAGAAAAAACTATGACAAAATATATCTTTTCATGATAAAAACTCTAAAAAAAATCAGGTGCAGAAGGAACATAAGCCAACATGATAAAACCATATATGATGAAGTGTCCAAAACACTGGTTATAAGAATGCTTAGTGATCTCAGTGAGAACTTCAACAAAAACATAAGAAACATAAAAATGGAGATAGAAGACAGAAAAGAACCATTTAGAAATGAAGAATAAAATAACTGAAAGGAGGAATACAATAGAGGGAATCAATTGTAGATGAGATTAGTCAAAGGATTGATTCAGTGGTTTGGAAGAGAAGGCAACAGAAAATGTACAATCAGAACAGAAAAAATAAGAAAAGAATCTCCTCAAATTAAGATAGGTTATGGGACTCCTTAGATAACATCAGGCATACCAACATTCACATGAAGGAAGTACTGGAAGAAGAAGAGAGAGAGCAAAGAATTGAAAACCTATTTTGAAAAAATAATGAGAAAAAACTTTCCTAACTTTGTGAAGAAAATAGACAAGCACAGAAAAGCCCAAACAAGATGAATCCAAATTCATGGTGGCACACACCAAGACACATCATAATTAAAATGGTAAAGGTGAAAGACAAAGAGAGGATCTAAAAAGCTGCAAGAGTAAAACAGATAGTTAGTTACAAGAGAGGTCTCATAAGACTGTCAGTTGATTTCTCAACAGAAACTTTGCAGGCCAGAAGGGATTGGCACAAAATATTCAGAAGGACGAAAAGCAAGGACCTATAGAGAAGATTACTATACTGAGCAAAGCTATTGTTTAGAATTGAAGGATAGATAAAGAGCTTCCCAGATAAGAAAAGCTAAAGGAGTTTATTACCACTGAACTAATATTACAGAAATGTTTAGACGGTCTTCGTTAAGAAGAAAAAGAAAAAAAAACTATAAATAATAAAATGGCAATAAGTACATGTCTATTACCTTTAAATGAAAATGGATTAAATGCTCTAATAAAAAGACATAGGGTGGTTGAATGGATAAGAAAACAGGACCCTTATATATGCTATCTACAAGAGAATCACTTCAGATCTAAATATACACTCAAACTGTCTGGCTCTGCCCCGGGGGCCTCCTCGGGGGCGTGCGGGAGCATCTGCTGCACAGTGCAGAGAATCCGAAGCCAGTCTGCTGCCTGGCTCCACCCCGGGTGTGTTTGCTCAGCAGCAGAGCCCCACCGAGGGATCCTGCACCAGCATCTGCCCCTGGCTCATCACCCAGCTCTGTGCCAGGTATGTCCTCTCAGTGGTGGGGGCCCACCAGGCGTGTGCAATCGTGGGCCCTCCAGTGGGAAACGTCCAGGCCTGCACTCATCAGCTCTCCCACCCACCAGTGCACGAACCCTGAAGGGGCTGTGGGCAGCCTGAAAATGGCCCTCAGCCCCTCACCCAGGCTGGCCAGGCATGCCAGCTGGTGGACATCCCCTCCCCCCCGAGGTGTCCCAGACTGCAAGAGGGCACAGGCTGGGCTGAGGGACCCCCACCCGCCGAGTGCACAAATTTTTGTGCACCAGGCCCCTAGTAATATTATAAAAACTATGTATGGTATCAGATGAATACTAGATCTAGCAGTGTGATCACTTTATAAGTTGTATAAATGTTAATAACTGAGTTGTACATCTGAAATGAATATAATATTGTACACCAACTGTAATTGAAAAATAAAAGTTAATTCAAAAAGACCATATATTTGAAAGAGTAAAAGTTGAAAACTTCCTTTAAGATCAAAAGAAAACAAAGGTATCCACTCTCACAAGGTCTATCTAGCACAATACTGAAAGTCCTAGCCAGAGCAATCAGGCAAGTAAAAGAAATAAAAAACACCTAAATTGGAAATAAATAAAAGAGTCTGTATTGGCAGGTGATGTGAATATATATATATATATATATATATATATATATATATGAAAATTTTCACAACTCCACTAAAAATGATTAGGACTAACTAACAAATTTAGTAAAATGTCAAGATACAAAATCAATATACAGAGTTATAGCATTCTGCACTAACAATGAATTGTCTGAAAAACAAATCTATTCACAGTAGCATCAAAAATAGTAAGACAGAAATAATTTAACCAAGAAAGTGAAAAATCTGTACATTGAAAACTATAAGACATTGATTAAATAAATTAAAAAAGACACAAATAAATGAAAAGATATCTTGTGTTCATGGATTAGAAGAATTAATACTATTAAAATGTCCATACTACCCAAAGCCATCTATCTATAGATTCAATGCAATTCCTATGAAAATTCCACCATATTTTTCACAGAAATAGAATAACACAACCCTAAATTTTGTATAGTATCAAAAAAGATCCTGAATATTGAAAGCAATTTTCAGAAAGAACAACAAAGAATAAAGCATCATACATCCTGATTTCAAATTATAGTAAGTCCTCATTTAATGTTATTGATAGGTCCTGCAACTTCAAGCAAAATAATGTATAATAAAACCAAGTTTTCCACAGGCTAATTGATTATAAATAAGAATTAAGCTCCTACGATGATATCTCATCAAGCTAATCTAATAAAAGAATAATATGCAAATTAACCTTCACTCCATCACACCTAAGCCACGCCCACCAACCAAGCCATGCCCACCAACCAGTTAGAGCTACAGTATGCAAATTAACCCAGCCAAAATGGCAGCAGGCAGCCACAGAACTAGAGCAAACAGGAGGCCAGTGATGGAAGAAACTGCCTGCCTAAGTCAGCTGTGGCCTCCACTCAAGGCAACAAAGTTTCAATTATAGAAGATAAATAAACCCCATAAACCTGCTTCCAGACAGCCTCACTGGGACCTTGGGTCAATGGCAGCTGTGGCAAGCCTGCAAATAGCCCTGAGCCCCTCACCCATGCTGGTCAGGCACCCCTGTAGAAACCCAAACCCTGAAGGGACTGTGGGCAGCCTGAAAATGGCCCTCAGCCCCTCACCCAGGCTGGTCAGGCATGCCAGCAGGTGGACATCCCTCGAGCATTCCCAGACTGTGAGAGGGCACAGGCTGGGTTGAGGGACCACCCCACGAGTGCACACATTTTTGTGCACCAGGCTCCTAGTATTATAATAAAACTAGAGGCCTGGTGCATGAGTTTGTGAATGGGTGAGGTCCCTCCAATCGGGGACTACCGGCACCTGGGGGAGGGACCGTGGGAGGTTGGCTGGCCATGGGAGGTTGGCTGTAGGAGCACAATGACCACCAGGGGATAGCTTTTGCATTGAGCATCTGCCCCCTGGTAGTAAGTGTGTGTCATAATGACCAGCCAGTCGTGCAGTCATCTAGTCGTAGCAGTCACTTAGGCTCTTATATAAATAGATTGCATTGAAAAATGCATTTGAGGACCTGCTATGTACTACAAAGGAGTAGTTTTGAAACAGTATGTTACTTGCATAGAAATAGACATAGATGAAAGTAATAGAATCAAAAGCCCAGAAATAAACTCTCATATATATGGTTAATGAATATTTGACAAAGGAAACAAGAATGAAGAATGGATAGTCTCTTTAATGGTATTAGGAAAACTGGATTATCACATAGGGAGCTATTGGTTAAAGAGTACAAACTTCCAATTATCAGATGAATATGCTTTGGAGATCCTGTGTTCAGCATGGTTGTTATAGCTAACAATACTGTATTACATACTTCAAAGTTGCTAAGAGAGTGGATCTTAAATGCTCTCATCATACACAAAAAAATGATACTTATGTGAAGTGATGGAGGTGTAAGCTAACAATAAGGCATTAATTATCTTACAATATATATCAAACCAATATGTTGTACATCTTCAACTTATACAATGTTATATCCCAATCATAAAAAAATGACCAGTTCCTGGCATATAGCAAAAATTCAACAAATATTTTTGACTGAGGAGAAGTCAACATAATTTGTCTTCTTTAATCTGCCAATCAATAAATAGTTTCTGAGAATTTACGAAATGCTTGGTGCTATGGATTTACACAATTTCT
Organism: Murina feae; assembly: GCA_004026665.1. Taxonomy (NCBI): domain Eukaryota; kingdom Metazoa; phylum Chordata; class Mammalia; order Chiroptera; family Vespertilionidae; genus Murina; species Murina feae. The sequence continues at coordinate 62,215 of PVJC01001232.1, forward strand.
GTCTTTCCAGAGTTTACAGTCTTATTGGAGTGGCAAAAACCCAACACACATGAAAACTGACCAGTAGCACTATCATAGCAACCATCTTCATAATCAAAACAATGCAGTGGGCTTTAACCCTCTCTAGGAGAAGCTACTTAAATAATATACAAAGTCACTCTAGCTGATTTGGCTCAGTGGAAAGAATATTGGCTCTAGAACTGAAGGGTCCTGGGTTCAATTCCAGTTGCAGGCTTGATCCCTGGCTCTGGTGGAGGTATGTGAGGAGGCAACCAATTGATGTGTCTCTCTCACATTGATGTTTCTCTCTCTCTTTCTCCATCCCCCATTTCCATTCTCTCTAAGAATCAATGGAAAAATATCCTCTGATGAGGATTAACAACAACAAAAATAAAAAATACAAAGTAAGCCCTGGCCGGTGTGGTTCGGTGGTTGGAGTGTTGGCCTGCACACTGGAAGGTCACAGGTTTGATTCCTGGTCGAAGGCATGTGCCTGGATTTCAGGTTCAATCCCTGGTCCTCATCAGGGCCCATGTGAGAAGCAACCAATAGATGTGTCTCTCTCATATTGATGTTTCTCTCTCTTTTTCTGTCTCTCTGTCCCCTTCTCTCCTCCCTTCCACTCATTCTAAAAATCAGTGGAAAAAAATATCCTCACTCCTTGGGTGAGGAATAAAAAATAAAAAAAGTAAAATTTCTGTGATTACGAGTGAGTGGGATTCCTTCCTTCAATTTTCTCCTCCCTCATTCCTGTTTCATTTTGCCATTACTGTTTCTAATGTCTTTCCCTAGACTACCGCCGTTCAGTAGCTTCCACTTACAACAGGACACAATTTAGATTTCACAGGGTGGCCATAAAGGCTTCAGCATTCATTCCAGCTCAGCTACCAGCTGAATGTCACTTCACTCAACACCATATGAAGCAAAGCAGGAGAGTCAGCCAGCTGAGTCCTGCCCAGTTGGTGACTCACAGGTTGTGAGCATTATGAAATGCCTTTGGATTGGAGCCATCGAGTTTGGAGTGGTTGGGTCTGCAGAAATAGATGGCCGTAGAATACCTTATCAATTTCTTACATCTCACCACCAACCTCCTTCTTCATCATATTTTCCTCTACTTTTGACAAATTAATAGGCTTTATTAATGTCGAGCATTTTTCAGTTAACAGGAAAAAAACTGAGCTAAAAATACAGAGAATTCCAATATAACTCTTATTCTCCTAACAAGTTCGCCTATTTTAACATCTTGTATGAGGGTAGTACATTTCTTAGAGTTGATGAGCCAACATTGATACAGGATTATTAACTAGTTTACATTAGGGTTCACTCTGTGTGTTGTATATTATATAGGTTTTGACAAATGTGTAAGGACATGCATCCACCATTATGGTGTTATACAGAATAGTTTCATTGCCCTAAGAAATCCCCTGTGATTTTCCTCCCCACAACCTTCACACAACACCTTGCTGCAAAAATATTAATGTGTTTAATTATGGGGCTCCCAGACTCTGTGGGGATGTTATATAATTACAGTAAAAGCATCACATTATTTATGCCTCTGATAAATGAAAAAACAATGAGCTCTGAAAAACATTTAGTCTTAAGTTTTTGGACACCGGGTTGAAAACCTCTGTTGGTGTCTGTAGGACATCATCTTAAAGTGCAAGACTGAGATCTAGAATCACAAGAAGACAGGAGGATCCGACTTCGAAGAATAGAAAAGGCTTCTTTGCTCTCCCACTCTAATTTATCACTGTCATTCTCACAATATAGCCATTCCAAGTTGCCCTTGATGGTGATAGGACTTTTAGGACACACGCGGTGGGTGGTATTACTCCCTCTGAACTAAGTGGTGCTTGACATCAGGTGGAGCTGGGGAAAGTGAGGTTAGGTGTAGGGCATCAGCCAGAAATAATTCTGTTACTGAAGCAAAAACACTGCATCCCTGGAGTCTGGCCAAGCCTGCGTTTATATTGTCTTTTCCTTCTCTTCCTAATTCCAGAAGCAGGGGTATGCTGCTTGCTAGTTCATCACCCCAAGGTTAATTTATTGTAAGTCAAAGGATGAATGTTGATAAATACCAGTTACCTAAAGCATGAGGAGATTGTGATGTACTATATATTTTGAAATAAAGTTCTAAATACTTTCCCGATAATCATTTAGTAAATTTCTGTGTTAAAAAGTTGTAGTAATTCTCATCCCATGGGAGGGAAAGGCTTTTTTGGTTATAAAGCAATGGCACCCAGCCCCTCCAACCAGACAATGTAAAACAAGGCAGAGAGCAGAGATCTGATAGTACCACTCATCATTCTGTCTTTTGGTAAACATTTTTTTTTTTTTTAAATTTGAGGAACTGAAAAGTTTTATTTTTCTTAAAGACCATATTTTGGAATTTATTGAGTTTTCTTTTAGTTACAAATGAACATAAAACATCTCATAAAATGGAATTTGTATATGTAGATAAACTATGAAATTTTGCCTCCTGTGCCTATGCCATAAGCAGAAGTATCTTAACATTGTTAACAGGAATTTACAAACCTCCTGCTCTGAGCAGCTCCCTCAAATGGCCTAGCCCAGCAGTGCATGGCCTGGTGAAATAAGGTAGCTAGCTGGTCAGTGGAGTGCTTAGCTCTATATTCAGCTAGTGTTTTCCTGAGGATGGCTCAAATACTAGTAGACTGCTTTTATCTGTCCCTCTGTATAAAATCTTTACTGAAGGACACTCAACATTCTATTTAGGTTGTAGATTTGGAAATAGAAGGAAAGTTTTACCAATGTACAGAGACTTAATACTGTGGATGTACCAGTAACATCAAAATTAACTAATAGAAATGCCCAAAACTCACATATTATTTGGGGTTGTTCTGCTGTAATTTTTGTTTACTAAGCTATTTCCCCAGCTCAGTGATTAAATTCTTTGAGGATGTATACTGTATCTTAAGGATCTCTTTAATCATAGATCCCAGCACAGAATGTGGGCCAGAGTCAATACCTAGGAAACACTTGTTGAATGGATCTAGTCCAAAGGAACTACAGGATTTGATAAAGCTTCATATTTGTATTTTATTGCTAGAAATAATAAAATAAGTTACTTCTTTGTACAGCAAAGAAAGCAAAGTAAGGGTCTAGGAGAGCCAGGTGAGAGACAGAAATATTCATCAAGGTATATACAGGATTCTGTTGGGTGACACATAAGTATTTAACCCAGCTTGGGCAGAACACGGTGTGTGTGTGTGCATGTGTGTGTTGCCTCCTGAAGGAAGTGATACTTGAGGTGAGTCATTAATCAGGTAGGGAAGGTAGAAAGGTACTTCTCACGGTAAGGAGAGCAAAACAAAGAGGCATGAGACAACTGCATGAATGGAGAGCCCTCTGTCTCTGCATGCTTCCTTGTGGTTTCTCGCCCTCCCAGTCCCTTTATGTTATGTTCTATTATACTCATCTTCTTTTGAAGCACTTTGAGTGTACTTTACCGCAAACATTTTTCCAATATTCCTTATCCTTATAGTTTTATTTTTATTATAATTCATATTTGTAACTTTTAATTTCCTCTATTACATTTACTTTTTGGGTTTTAGTTTTTAACAATAACTTTTTTTGTCCTTTGCTTTTATGACTTTTGATCCACTACTCCTGTTAATCTTTATCAGTTTCACCTATTTTACCTCATTATTTAAAAAATCTTAATCTCTTAATTTTCTTTCAGGTGCTCATTCTTACTTTCTACCTTCTGTTTTTCTCTTAGCACACTCTCAGTCTTTCCTAAGTTTTTAATCACTTTTTATTATTATTTTAATATTGTTTTTCCTCTTTATCTCCTACTATCCTCCTTTGGTTTAGTTTGGTTTCATAATGGCAGCAGGAAGCCTGGCCACAAAGCTTGCAGTGAGGACGTATAGGGAGGCTGACCGCTTTCTCTCCAACTGTGGTGACACCGTCCCAGACTCTCCTGCACTTTCACTCCCACTTCCCTTCACCCTAAGCATCTTCTTTGTACATCCAGACAGCTCACCTTCCAACGAGTACCAGGCTGAGTTTGAAAACCCACTCATGTTCATTCATTGATTACTTCACTTGCAGTGGTCATTTTTCAGTGAACAAAAATGTCTATGAACATTGCTCAGTTTAATATCTTTAAGTGCAAAGTTATCTCCCACCTGGCCAGCCATAAAGCTCTCGCCTCCTGAGGGCTGTGGTGTCACCCTTGGGCCGGTGTGAGAATGGAAGCCCTGTGTTTAATTAGTGCTCCAGGGGTGTGCTCTCTGGGCCTCAAAGCTCAAGTGGAGGAAGACACCCCTAGCAGAATGCAGCTGTGTTGTCCTAGCAGTTGCAGAATGAAGTCTTCCACCCCGCTCCTCCTGTGCTCTGCATTCGTGTGTTGGGGATTGGAGAAGAGAGAAAAATGGAATAAAAGAAGAAACAAATGGGCTCCTGGCTATGTGAGTCTAACTCCCTAGGCCTCTCTTGGCTTTGCCATTTTTGCATTATATAAGGATTTCTCTTTGTAAATTCAATTTTCTTTGGTTTTCTTGAGTTTTAAGAGGTTCCAGATTGATAAACAAAGTTTAGATTGTTACCAATACTTTGCACCAGAAATTCTGGAAATCATCTAAAAAGGTGGTCTAAGCCTGGTTACTTGTACAAATTCATATTAATTATATGATGTTCTTTTTATTTGTCTAAACATTCATAATAATATAATACTGTTTATACTAATTTCTGATATAAATATTATAAAATGAATAAAGAATAGATATCAAATCACTAATCACTTATTGAAAATACTATTTGTCCAATCAAAAAATGGGCAAAGGACCTAAACAGACATTTTTTGAAAGAGGACGTACAGAAAGCCAAGAGGCATGAAAACATGTTCAAAGTCACTAGTCATCTGAGAGATGCAAATCAAAATGACAATAAGGTGCCATCTCACACGTGTCAGAATGGCTATCATCAACAAACTAACAAGTGGTGGAGAAAAAGGAACCCTCGTGCACTGCTGGAACCCTGGTGCAGCCACTGTGGAAAACAGTATAGAGATTCCTTAAAAAAATTAAAAATGGAACTCTCATTCAACCCAGTAACCCCACTTCTGGGAATACTATATCCCAAGAAACCAGATACACCAATCAGAAAGGACATATTCACCCCTATGTTCATAGCAGCACAATTTACCATAGCTAAGATTTGGGATCAGCCTAAGTGCCCATCAGCAGATGAGTGGATTAACAAACAGTGGTATATCTACACAATGGAATACTAGTTGCAATAAAAAAGGGACTTTTACCATTTGCAACAGCATGGATGGACCTGGAGAGCATTATGCTAAGAAAAATAAGCCAGTTGGAGAAAGATAAATATCACATGATCTCACTCATATGTGGGACATAATGAAGGGCATGAACTGATGAACAAAAATAGATCCAGAGACAAAGAAACACTGAACAGACCGTCCAACCTCAGAGAGTAGTCAGGGGGGTGGGTAAGAGATCAACCAAAGGACTTGTATGCATGCATATTAGCATAACCAGTGAACATAGACACTGGGGCAGTGGAGGCTTGTCCTGGGGGGCAGGTGTGGTGGGGAGGGGGTCAATAGGGGGAAAAGAAGACATATGTAATAATTTAAATAAAACAAAACAACAACAAAAAAAAGAAAATACTATTTGTATTCGTTTCCTAGGGCTGTTGTAACAAATTGACACAAACTGTGTGGTTTAATTTATTTGTTCTCTCACAGCTCAGGGGACCAGAAGTGTGAAATCAAGTGGTGGCAGGTCCAGTTCCTGTGGAGGCTCTGAGGAAGAATCCTCCCCATGCCTCCCTCCAAGCTTCTGGTGACTTCCGAAGCTCCTTGGTTTGTTCAGCGTAACTCTCAGCTCTGCTCTGTCTTCACATGGCCTTCCTCTCTCTGTGACTCTGTGTCCCAAATCTCTGTCTTCTCTCTATTATGAGGACACTACCCATTAGGGTTGGGGCTCACCAAAAAACCAGGGTGATTTCATTTCAAGATTCTTAATTTAATTATAGCTACAAACACCTTTCCCCAAATAATGTCACCTTCACATGTCCCGGGGTTAGGTCTTGGGGATATTTGTTTGGGGGAGCAGTAGTCACCTCACTACACTGTCAGTCATGACTTTCTTATTTTGTTTTTCTTTGCTGGTGCTGCTAAGCAGGGGTGAATAAATGGTGCACTGAGTATGCTCTCAAATAAATATTTCTTATTCCTGGCCTAAACAAGGTTTTTTGTTTTAAGGAAGTAAAACCCAAACAAGCTGGACTAAATTAAAAAAAAAGATTTATCATAATAAATGGAGAGGCTTTTTAATAAATAAGTAAGGGAAGGAAAGAACATTGGCCTCCAAAGTCCTAGAACAGAGAATAGAAAGTAAGCAACTGAGGTGCTGCCTTCTTCTCCCTGTGGCTGAATGGCCATTCTTGCTGTATTCTTCCCTGCTTCTCCCTGGATGCGTCATGGTCACCTTGGGCTGCCATACCAAAATACCACAATCTTGGTAGCTTAAACAGCAGACATTTACTTCTCACTGTTCTGAAGGCTGGAAGTCCAAGATCAAGGTGATGGCAGATTTGGTTCTTTCGGGAAAGGGCCCTCTTTCTGGCCACCTTCTCATTGTATCCGTACACTAGGGGAGAGGGAGGGCTCTGGGCCTTCTTCCTCTTCTTATAAGGGCACTAATTGCAACATGGGGCCCCACCTTCATGACCTCATCTAAACCTAATTACTTGCTAATGGTCCTACCTCCAAATACCATCTCTTTGGAGTTAGGGCTTCCACATATGTATCCAGGGCCACACAAACATTCAGTACACGACACTGTGGTGATGGCATTCCCTGCCTCTTCTCCTAGGCCTTTTCTGATTGCTCTCAGTTTCTCAACCATGGTAACTTCTTGCATTTGGCTTTGGCCTTCCTTAGTGAGGAAGCACGACGTAGTTCTTCTTAGCCTCATTAACTATAACTATGTCTTCTCTGTATCAAAATTTTTTAAACAAGAATTTGAGTGCCTTTATGCATTTTTTTCAAAATTATATAAACTAAGGATGTTGCCCTAACTATAGATGGGCCCTGTTCATGTTAAATGTTCAATCATGCACCATCAGGAATGGCTGGGGATGTAGGGAGAGAGCAGCATCATGTATCATGTAGTCGACTGGACTCTCACAGGGAATTTGGGTAGGATTAGGTTCCCTAAGAAGGTGACCATGGAGTGAATATCCATGGTTTAAAATCATATCAAGTTCAGAGCAGAAAACTTGGAAAATATAAACAAACTAGGGGCCTGGTACACAAAAATTTGTGTACTTGGGAGGTCCATCAGCCCGACTGTGCCCACTCGCAGTCTGGGACCCTTCTGGGAATGTCCACCTGCTGGCATGCCTGCTCAGCCTGGGTGAGGGACTGATGGCTGTTTGCAGGATGGCCAAGCCCCCCAGTGTGGATCCTCACCCCACTGGAGTGTGGCCAGCCTGGGTGACTGGCTGAGGGCCATTTTCAGGCTGCCCACAGCCCCTTGAGCTTTTGGGTCCCTACTGGGGTACCTGGCCAGCCTGGGTGAGGGGCTGATGGCTGTTTGCATGCTGGTCAAGCCCCCCAGTGGTGTCCCTCACCCCATTGGGGTGTGGTCAGCCTGGGTGATGGGCTGAGGGGTGTTTTCAGGCTTTCAGGCTGCCCACAGGTCCCATTGACCCAATGTCCCAGCAAGGCTGGCTGGAAGCAGGTTTCTGGGGTTTGTTTATCTTCTATAATTGATACACTGTTCCTTTAAGCTGAGGCTAGGCAGGTAATGAAACCTCCTCTCTGCTTCAGCTCTGGCTTCTATAATGAAACAATGTTTCCCTCAGAAGTCAGACCCGGCCTGCTGTTTGCTTCAGGTTCTAATACTTCTAGGATTAAAACAATGTTGCAAATATGTTATTCCCTGGAGTGGAGAGAAGCCCAGGTGGCCGGCAAACAGTTTCACTCCTGCTGCAATGGAAACTGCCCATTTACTCAGCTCCTTGAGTGCCCGCCTCCATGTTGGCTGGGTTAATAGCATACAGTCGCTCTGATTTGCTGGTGGACGTGGCTTAGACATCCTGAAGGGATGGTAAATTTGCATATTATGCTTTTATTATATAGGATGCAAAGAAGAAATTCAAATTGCTAAAACTTAACTTTTAGTGGTAAATGCTGTTAACTGTTTAATCATGTACTTTTCATATTTTTCTAGTCATGCACATCTATATGTACTTTAAATATTTTATTGTGAAATATACTACATGTGGAGAGTATCCTATATAATAAAAGGGTAATATGCAAAATGACTGAATGGTGGAATGGCCTGTCACTATGATGCGCACTGACCACCAAGGGGCAGATACTCAACACAGGAGCTGCTCCCTGGTAGTCAGTGTGCTTCCACAGGGGGAATGCTGCTCAGCCAGAAGCCGGGCTCATGGTTGGAGAGTGCAGCAGCAGTGGCTGCAGGCAGATGGTAAGGAGCAAGGAGTCCTAGGCTGTGAGAGCCCTGGACTACAAGAGGGACGTCTGACTGCTGGCCTAGTCCTGATCCCCTTGGGACTAAACTGGCAGCTGGACATCCCACGAGGGGTCCCAGACTGTGAGAGGGCACAGGCTAGGCTGTGGACCACCTCTCCTAAGTGCACAATTTTCATGCCCTGGGCCTCTAGTATAACATCTACTCTATAAAAGCAAAATATTAAAATTAACCGTTTCTCCGAGATGGGTAAGCCATGCCCACCAGCCAATCAGAGCGGCTGTATGCAAATTAACCCAGCCAACATGGCGGCCGCCACTCACGGACCTGAGTAAAGGGCAGTTTCCATTGTAGCAGGAGCGAAAGTGAAGCTGCGCCCGCTCAGCTTAGCTCCAATTAAACTGCCTCTAGCAAAACACAGATTTGAAACATTTGAAACAATGTAACAATCATAGAATCCTCCAGAGCTGAAGGAAAGAGCAGCTCCGGCATAACCAGTAAAAGTAACAATTGTTTCATTATAGACGCTGCGAGGTGAAGCAAAGAGGAGGCTTCATTAGTTAGAAGGCCGCCTTAAAGAAACAGTGTATCAATTATAGAAGATAACCCCAGGCCTTCAAGGAACAGTATCAATTATAGGAGAAAAAACTCCAGAAACCTGCATCCAGCTAGCCTTGCTGGGACGTTGGGTCAATGGGAGCTATGGGCAGCCTTAAAGCCCCTCACCCAGGCTGGTCAAGCACGCCAGCAGGTGGACGTCCCCTGAGGGGTCCCAGACTGCGAGAGGGCACAGGCCAGGCTGAGGGACCTCCCGAGTGCACAGAGCGGCTGCAGGGCGGGACAGCGCAGGACCCAGGACCCGTGAGTGGGAAAGAGGCGGCAGGGTTGGAGGGCACCGGGAAGCGGGTAAGAGGCGGCGGGGGGGGGTGTGTCTCGGCCTGCTTGGTGGCTGCCCAGGCCCTTTGCGGGGCACCGGGGAGCGAGAAAGCAAGGCTGCAGGGGCCGGGGTCCTGCTTGGCAGCTCCCCAGACCACTTGGCGGCACCGGGAAGTGGGAAAGGAACGCAGCAGGGGACCGGTGAGTGGGAAAGAGTTGGCGGCCTGCTTGGCGGCTTCCCAGGTCCCTTCCGAGGATCAGGGAGCAGGAAAAGGCTGGCCTGACCACAAGGCAGGATTTTCCCTGCTTTCTGGTGGCTGGTGGAAGATGGGCAGTAGGCAAGCTTGGGAGGCAGGCCGCACCCAGCCCTGGTCACAGCTCAAAAAAGAGAACAACATGCTGGGAAGGGCAAGAGTCTGAGAGATCAACATAGAGGGGGTGCCTGCTCCAAGCCTCCACGGTGTGCCTGGGGGCAGGCCCCCAGCAGGTAGACACACACAGGAGAACTGCTCCAAGCCTCTGATGCGGCTGGGGGCAGGTCCCCAGTGGTGACACACACACACACAAAAGGCGCCTGGCAGACTGGGGCCATCATAGGACATCCACTGAGGGGTCCCAGACTGTCAGAGGGCACAGGCCGGGCTGAGGGACTCCCTCCACCCCGAGTGCACAAATTTTTGTGCACCGGGCCCCTAGTATATGTATAAAGAAAAACAATTTAAAGAAATACCTGTACACTTACTACCTTGCATACGAAATAGAATGTTAGCAATATCTTTGAAAATTCTTATTCACTTTTATTAAATTATACTAGCCCAGTGCACAATATATTGTGCACTCGGGGGTCCCTCAGCCCAGCCTGTACCCGACCACCCCATGGCTGGCCACCTGCCCATCGCACCCTGCCCACCCTACACACCGCACAGCCCCCCACCTACCCCGTGTGCCCCACCTACTTCACACACCCCTCTGCCGGCCACATGCCCAGCCCATCCTGCCTATCTTGCCGCCTGCGCTGCACCCACCTCTGCAGTTGCACTGCCAGCCTCCATCTTGGCTGAGTTAATTTGCATACAGACACTCTGATTGGCTGGTGGGCATGCCTTAGGCATCCCAAAGAAATGGTCAATTTCAATATTATGCTTTTATTAGATTAGATATTCCTTCTTTAACTCTCAGAAATAATCACTGTCCTGAATTTTGTGTCAATCACTTTCTTATTTTTTTTCAGCTTTTTTGAGATTATTGATGTATAACATGTGATTATTTTATACATGTATATATTTCCTTATTTTCTTTATAGTCTCAGCACATTTTTGTGATTACCCAAAGAAAATATTATTATGCTTGTTTTTTAACTTTATATAATGGAATATACTCTATGTAAATTTCCTAAAATTTTCTCACTCAGTACAATTTAAATTATTTTTGAGATTCAACAAGACATTTAAAAATTATTCATTTTGATAAAGAAAGCTGTAGTTTATTTCTGTTCATGGCTATATAGTATTCCATTTTCTTAATAAATCACAATTTATTTTTCCAGTCTCTTGTACATGGTCACTTAAGTATTTCCACTATTTTGCTGATATAAGCAATACTGCTAGAACCATCTTAGAGCATGTTTTCTGCTTGATATGTTTAAAAGTCCATCAGTGCTTCTAAACCATTGTTGACTATGATCCACAGTAGAAAATACATGTTGCATATTGACTCAGTACACACACTTCAAATACATCCTCCAAAGTTTCTCAGCAGCTCCTCGAGGAGGCCCAATAATTAAGCTCCCACCCAGGTTATGTCAAAAAAGGCTCCGCTTAATCAAAATAAATAAAAAAGGGGTGAATGGTCAATTATGACTCCTTGGCCCATTTCCAGACACAAGCCAGTTTTCACACTCAGAACCATAGAGTAAGTGAGTGATCGTATCCCATGAAGAAGACCCCTGCAACATCATGGCAAGTCTACGTAGTTGTGATTCTCCCAGCCTTTCCCCAATGGATCTAGTCATCTACTCAACTCAGTAACTGCATTGAAGAAGAAGAAGTAGTTTTGAGAGCTGCTGGACACAGGGTCTTAGTTGATGCTGAGATCCGGATTCAAATCACCCTCATGCATTCTTGTTGGAATATGGCACCATGTTTTGTTTCTTATATATGGATTTTAGCTAGAGTTTTAGCATATTCAGCCTCACAGCTTTGTCTTTTAACTACTACAATTATAGTTATTACAGTTATTAATGCATTTGTATAAATTTTCATCATTTTTGAACTTTCTATTTAGTTCTGTTTTCTGATTTTCTATTTTTTTTCTTTTCTTGCCTTTTTCTCAATCAAGTAGCTGTTTCCATCCCATTGCATTTTTTTTTCTGAACGGTTTCAGAAGCAATAAACTCTATATATTTTTCCATCAGTTAGCCTAGGCATTTTGCACATATTAAAACCTCTAAATAACTACCTTCTTCTCGAAGAGACATAGGACATTTTAACTTTCCTTCCCCTCTAAAACTGTACATTTTTTCCTCTAGAATTTTAGTTCTTTTTAAAGGCCATTTTATTCCTCCCCCCACCCCATCACACATTATTAATATTTCTTTAGACATCCACATATGTACAATTTTTCTTTCTTCACCATCTTAGACTTCCTTTCTAGAATTATTTCCTCTCTTTTGGAAGTATACATATAAAAAGTTTGTTTAGGGAGGACCTTTTGATAGTAAATTATCAGTGTTGTACAGTAATAATGGTTTTTGAACCATACATTTGCTAGATAGCCAATCTTGCGTATGTGTGTGCACACACGCATGAGACACAGCTTTTTATCCTGTATTTTTATTTAGGATAATCATGTGATATGAATATCATATCAGCTCCCAAATAATCTCAAATATTATTTAGTGGCTGTTTAATATTCTATTGTATAGATAAACTATAATTTATTTAAATAATCTCCAAATATTTATTATGTAGGCCATTTTCAATCTTTTACTGTTATAATTAACACTGTAGCAAACATTCATATTTATAAATCTTTGTCCTCATTTTTGAATGTTTCTTTAGGGAGTGTAACTAGAACTAGAATTTCTGGGTCAGAATATCTTAGTCTTATGAATTTAATTTAATTTAATTCCTCCCCTACTCCATCATACATCTGCAACTAAAGCTTGGAAATAAGTTTTTAAATTAAAATTTTTACTTACATCAAAGTAAAACCTGCACATGATTAAAAAAAGCAAACAGTAAGGAAGGATTGAAAATGAGAAGAAGCAGATTCCTATTCTATACATGCCCCTTCTCTGTGCATGGGAAGAGCTACTAATTTTGTCAGTTACAGTTTTATTAATTATATCAACACTTCAAAATAGCTTGTATTTTTTTTGGCACCATTTCTTTCCACCTTGTAAATGAGATTTTAGTGCCCTCACACTTCCTCCCTTTCTTCTTTTCCTGGCTTTGGGGAACCATGCCAGGTCCCCGGATAGTCAAGGCTGGTGGGAGCACAGAGGCCTTGTTATCCAGACACCAGAATGGCCAAAGGCTGCTCTGGGCATGAGCCTAAATGGGATGTTCAAGGACTCAGCCTGGGAACCCAAATCAGGCCAAGAAACAAGAAGCAGGTGCAAGGACACATGGTACACTGTATCCTTCAGTAGCCAATATGATTGATTAACTATTGGCACGAAGCCTTCTTTGTCTACAATAGTATAAAAGTAGGTTACTGACCTGCTAGTAGGCTGGAGCTTGGAGAGAGAGCAGCTAGGATGGAGTATGTGAAGAAGTCTGCTAGAGAAAGCAGCTGGGCAGGAGAGACAGGAGAAGCTGCTGAGCTGGAGAGCTCAGGTGCCACTATCATGTGAGGCGGTGAGTCTAGGAGGCAGCGTGAGGCTGCTCAGACAATAGCTGTGGGTACAGAGACTGATGCTGCTTTATGGGAAAGGTATGTAATCACCAGCGGTGTCCGGCTGTCTGCCTGTATGGACTTTACCGTGAGGACCGTTCTTGTCTGATGGCTATATGACCACTGGCTGCAGCAATAAAGACTCATTCTAATACACCCACAACCTCTCATGGCTTCTTGTCTAAGATCCAGTGTCCTAGGAGGTCCAGCCCCCGGTAGAAGGCCTCGAACCCAGCACCTGTTACTAGGTGAGTTCTTGGACTAAATTCCCAATGTTAGTACAGTTGGCAGGATTCAAGCAGGAACCATCCCTGGAGTAGTCGAATGGGAGGATTTAGAAGAATACATGGACTCACAGCCAGTCAGATCAGCAGAGCTGTGCAGTGCTCTTGCTGCTGACTCCGACACTGGCCATTTCCCACTTTTTGCTTTCTGTAAACCTACTTTCAAGATGAATAAGCTACACATTCTGTCTAACAACAATAGCCAAAATATTCTAGAAGCTGATTGTAAATATTGAGAACAGTAAGATTTACATCGTTACCGCTATGTACATGTGGCTCGAGGGAGAACTTAGCAGTGTGCTGATCATACTGCTTCCTCTTGGTTTCCCCCTCTTCCACTGTCTTTTCTTTCTCAGTTCTTTTCTCTCTCTCTAAATACTAGGGGAATCCAGAGTTTGTTTCTGGGTCTTCCATCCATATCCTCTTCACTTGACTTTCACCTTAGGCAACTCCATCCAGTACCATAGATTTAATCCTGTCCAAGTGCTAACGAATCCCAAGTGTATTCATTAGCCTTTACTAATTCCTGAGCTCTAGGCTTGAGAAATTGACATATTGGATTGCTACTAGGATTTTTCTACTTAATGTGTATAAATACAGTTTTTATTTTTTTCTCTATTTCTCACCTGCTCCTTCCCTATTTATTAAATGGTATCACCCTCCACTTAGTTGATCAATATGAAACTGATAGTTATCTTGGATGTCTCCTTTTTCTTCACCTCCATATTTATTACATCAACAGAAGATACACTGTCTGTCAATACCTCTCGCCTTCTACTGCTACCATGATCATTTATTGCCTGGACTATTGCATTAGCCTTTTTACTGATAGAGACCTTTAAAATCCAATTTCCATTCAGCAGTTTTCTTTTTTAAATGTAAATTAGATCATATAACATTTATGAATTAGAACCTCCACTGGCTTCTTAGTATAATACCCAAACTTCTTATGATGGTGTATAGGATCTGACCCCTGCTCTCCCTGCCTGTCTATCTCTCTGGCCTCATCTCTTACTACTTTCCCTAAGCTATATTCTTATTTGAATATTTTTCTAAACAAATGTCAATTGAAAATCTAAGAAGAACTACTTGAGATTTTTTTTTCTAAAAAGGCAAAGGGATGATAGGAAATTGTTAATAGGAAACTAGTCAACTCAACCATTTATTTGAAAATATTTACTCTTTACTTGATATGTTAAGGTAAATTGGGCAGAACCTCAGGGAGTTCATTCTTTGGTATGGAAAACACATTTAACAAGTTTATAGAATATTGTGAAAATTGCTAGAACTGAGTGTGAACTTCTAAAAAGGTGAAAAAATTATCTTTTCTGCATATTAGTTTCAAAGAAAACAAAAAAAGAAAAAGAAAAAAGGGGAAATTAATATGCATATTTTAAGAAATGAAGGAATGTTGACTCCTAATGCTATCTATGAGATTTTCTATTAGAGCAAAGGAAAATTTGATGTGGCCCTTGAAGCATACATTCACTGGAATGACAAAGAAGAAAACCCCATTTTATGGAGGAAACATAGCAGGTGCCAGTGGCATCAAGGCAAAGAAATTTGAATATTTTTAGAGTACTGAAAGTTGATGGTAATGCTGAGCTAGTTTAGAAAGACTCTAAGTCCTGTTCCTTCAATAACTGGCTAGGTAGCAAAGTCATGAAATGGGTTAAGGAAGGCAAGATAAAAGTTAGGTTTGCTGGGAAAAATAGTTTTTGATATATAGAGTTTGAGTTTTGATGTATCGAGTTTGAGGTTCCATATCTGTCCATAGCTAAAGAGAAAGTTCTCAATGGGAGAAAGAGATTTGTGAAATTTTAGCATATTTTAATGCTTTGCTGTTATTCAGAATTAGAATATAATCACCTTGCATAAAAAGATTTTCTAATGTGTATTTTTTAAAAGTTATATTTTCATTTTTCACATTTCATTATATTTTGATTTATGGGAAGAAAGAGAGAAGAGAGAAGAGAGAAGAGAGAGAGAGAGAGAGAGAGAGAGAGAGAGAGAGAGAGAGAGATGATAAATTTTTCTTGGTTAGGCAATCATGCCCTTGGCTAAGGAGGTTTCTGTAGTAATTGAAAAATACCTTCAAATTTCTGCTGAGAAGTTACTTTTTCCTTCAGAATTTTATTCTAAAAAGAGATAATCACAGGAGGAACAATTTTTTAGTCTAACTATAAAGGTTAATCACGATGTAAGTGATTAGAAAATGTAGTGGAGCACTTGTACTTCCCTTGGACCTTCATTCCTTAAAAAACATTACAGAAATCATGACACTATAAAACTCTAGACCATCCAAGTATTTAGAAATAAAATCTTCCAAAGGCTTCTAATTAAACCTAAAATCAAATAAAAAATTCTTACTAATTATCTTCATAATCATACATGATCTAAATCTTACTTAACTTTTTGATCTCATCTCCTGCCATGGTTATCATAGTTCAGGATGCTATCCCCCTCCAAGCTTGTTCCTATTTCAGAATCTTTGTATTTGCTGTTCCCCTTTTTTGCAAAGGAGAACTCTTACCTAGATCCTTACTCTCTCAGCTCAGATGTCACCTCCTCAGAGCTGCTTTCCTTCACCCCATATCTAAAGCATATCTCCCCCATTTTTGCTTTCACACAACACTGTAGTTCATTACACTCATTACTCTCCAAAAATTATCTTATTTATTTAAATATGTTTTTGTTTACTTTGGTGTTGTCCAAGCATAAGATGTTTCCCTAGTTAATGCACAATAAATATATGTAGATTTACTGAATGGATGAAAAAATTAATAAATCAAAGGGATATTATGTTACCTGAAAAAAATATTGGTAGACCTAAACCTGTCTCGTGATCTGGAGTATGAGGCCAACTAGACAGGGTTCAAAGGATCTCTTGTAATGACAGAGAACTTAGAATACAACCCTCTCTCTTTATCCATGCAAATTGGCACCAGAGAGTCCCAATTTATAGGCAACCTTTGCTGAGCACCCATCATGCACCTCGCTCTGTGCTGAGAGTTTCACCTGATGTGCATTATTTCATTTCAACCTCACATCACCACGTGAGACAAGGTTTGTTAAATCTACTTTATTGTAACAAAACATCAATAAATGAACAGCCTTAAGGAGGTTCAGTAATTTGCCAAATGCTACACATTGCTAACTGAGGTAGAACTGGGAATTCAACCCAGGCAAGTTTTACTCTAGAGCTTAAACTCGTATCACTAGAGTATTCTACATTAAACTTACTGAGAAAAATCTAAGATGGAAATTGCATTAATTAGGCTTATAGAAATCAAATTCCATTTAATTCTACGTTTTAGAAAATAAATGCATCAATAAAAACTGCTGCCTAGATAGTTGGCTAGCCAAAAATTACCCCCATCCGCATATTAGGGTGGATGGGGGCCACTTATCCTGCTTAAGTCTAATCATTTCTACAAAACAGTTTCAGGAACTGCAATAGAAGAGGCCTGGGTTATTGTCTCTGTTCATCTAGTAATTCCTAATATGACTCCCTCTTCTGGGCACTGGTTATAACTGGCCCTTTGCTGCAGGCTTAGGAAACCCTTCAGATAGTTTGTAATAGGTTTCTACAGCTCTCTACCCCCAGTAGATGTAGAAACTTTAAGATTAGATGAATCTTTGACATTTCAGATATAGAAAAGACCACAAAAGGTGATAGACAACAACTTTTAACTGTCATGACAGGCCCAAGTTTTCTCTATTGCAAAGTGAGAAAATTAGATTAGATCTTTGGATTAGACCCAGAGTTTTTTTTTAAGTTAACATTTTTATATAATTTTGGTGGGTAAGAAAATACGGATTTGAAAAATTATGGGAGTTGAAGTTTTGTGATATTTGACTTGAACGTCATTACATTCCCTCATTTTACATTTGACGTGTGAGTCCACCCCTGACACATGCAATGTGGAAGTGATACCATTGTAATTAACCTAGCTATTAATAACAAGAAAGGAGCAAAGGGCAGGCCTGATAGTATAGGAATGTCATTTGGGCAACTTCACCAGGAAGCTACAACTTTACACTCCTCAGGGTCCAACAAAAGGAAGACAGATGCATGCCCAGTAAAGTTGAGGTGGCGTAGGGAAGGTGCTTTCTGTCAGTCACACCTGAGAACAAAGGCCATTGGCCAGAGTGGGTGTGGCCCCTGCAAGGGTGAGAGTTTTGGGTTAATCACCTGAACAAAGGAGTTCACTCTCTGGTTCCTCTCGTGCTCTTGCTGTTCTTGGGACTCTTGGGACTTGTGTGACTCTGAGCTTGTGGCGCTCCTTTGCATTCACTCCCATGGTCCACAGCGACGTGAACCTCACACACAGAGCTAATGAACTGCAACTAGCCTGATGCTGTGCTGAACTTGGTTCCAACATGGAGGGGAAACTGGACGTTGGCTTGGTTTCTAGCTTTACTGAGACCCCAGCTACACTTCTTCTGTGATGGGACTTTAAGGTTGTAATGTCACAGAAATAAAGCTTTCTGCCATATCTCATCCTCCTGTGGGGACCTCTAGAAATGCTTATTCCAGTGGTACCCCAAGAACCCCACTCCCACTAGCAATGGAGAATGACCATCAATGCTTTTCTCCAACAACAGAAGTAGTGCTACTGTGCATTGTGGGTTAATGAAGAATATCATTTTTGACTGGATTTAAAACCAGGCTGTACTATCTAGAACTTTAAGTCTTTGGGCAAGATATTTAAAGTCTTTGACCCTTAGTTTCCTTATCTACAAAGTATAAATACTAATTTTTATGGTACAAAACACCTAGCATATAACTATATTCTTAATATATTTTATTTTCCTTTTCTTCTTCTTCTGAGTTATAAATTGCACCCCTCCTTGCCCCAATTGCTATTTATTTAGTACTAGGGAATAAAAGAAACTATTAATTGTCCTCAGATATCAATTTTCTCTTCTTTTCACTAATAGAACTATCTGAGTTTTTCCTGGCATGTATCCACCCAGATAGAGCTTACCATTTCCAGCATTGCTTACAACTAGGTGTTGCGTGTTACTAAATTTTAGGTCAGTAGAGCATGAGAGAGGAACTGAGCAACTTCCTGGTCCTGAAAATAAAGCTGCTAACCTTCCACTTCCTCTTTCCTCTCCCCACAGGCTGTACTTCAGACATGGTGATAGTGAATCAGCTTTGACCTGCAGTGTCGGGGATAGCAGAGAACACGGTAGAAGGAACCCGAGTTGCTGGATGATCAGGTGGAGACTGTCTATTCGCTGGACTGCCCATCAGCTTAGAGTTTGATGTGAGAAAAATATAACTTCTTTCTTATTATAGTCTTAGTGCAACCTGGCAATCTCCCCCAACATGGACATTCTGTGCTCCAAGCCTCCAGCCCAAAATGCACCCCCTTTGTTCAGACGCCTGCCGATCCCCTGACTAGTGTCCTTCTGTACCCCAGAAGGTTACTTCCTATTTTGCTGGTTACTGTGGATCAGATCTGGTTTGGCAACACAGAAAGCTCTCCTGCCACCCTGTGGATTGCAACCACACTGTCTCCAACAAAGTCTGAATTCTTGGGGAGGGTACATCCTGTCCACATTTGTCCTGCCTTGGGTATTTCCTGTCAGTCCTAGGGTAGCCTAAGACTAGTATTACATTATCATTGCCAAATAATTCTTTTTAATAACATTCTCTATATCTTGTTATTATTTCTATATCCTCTTTGGACTCACACTGAAACAGTTGGAAAAAAATTTGCAGGGTACTATAGAGAGTATACAAGCATTAGATTCTTTTGGGAACAAGGTGATTTGAATAATCATTTTTTTAAACTAAGACTATGTGGGCTTTTTTTGTCTTCCTTTAAAAATAATGGAACCAAATGTTGCTTTGAGGGAAGCATGGCTGGGAGTTGATAATAGCTTTATTTACTGTGGCCACAGCAATCATCTGCACTAATGGTAATTAATTTGAGACAATTAGAAGATTTATATATTTAATGAAATTACAAGTAATTGTGCATTTCTTTACTAATGACATAAGGAAAATGAAGACCTGTTAACATTTAAAATAGTTTGTAATGGACATGAACAATATTTAAAGAATAAAACCTTATATTCTCATTGATTCCCTTACATTTGCAATAAATGTTTTAGTTTATCACTTTCTTCTAATTACTAGAGCTTTGTCTACACATATGATGCATAGGATTTATTTCTTCCCTTTAGCCTCCTTTAAAACATAAATAATTTAATTAATTTTAATTATTAAGCTGCTACTATATTACAGGTGACTGTATATTTTATTTGATGCTAATAACAATTATCTATTGCTATAGTAATGCTGTATAATGTGCTCCCCTCAAAACAATGGTTTAAAACAATCAATATTTAGGTTACAGATCTACTAGTTGGTGTATTTAACTGGACTTAGTAAGTTGGGGGTGTGGTATTGACTGATCTTACTCATATATCTGGAAGTTGACTATTTGTTGGATGACCTAAAATAGTTACACAGCTGTGTTCCATTTGTTTTGTTTTGTTTCCAACATCTAGAGTTATTATTTTTCAAAATCTTTATTGTTGAGATATTACACATGTCCCCCATATTTTTCCTGCATTGCCCCCTCTACCCAGCTCCTGGGCCACCCCAGGCATGGGCAACGCATATATGCATATAGGTTCTTTGGTTAATCTTTTCCTGCTCCCCTTCCCCCTCCCTTTGAGATGTGTCAGTCTGTTGCATGCGTCCATGCCTCAGGACGCATCAGTTTATTTTGTTCATCAGTTTATTTTGTTCATTAAACTCCACATATAAGTGAGATCATGTGATATATATCTTTCTCTGCCTGGCTTATTTTGCTTAGCATAATACTATCCAGGTCCCTTCATAGTGTCTCGAAGTGTAAGAGATCCTAGCTGCATAGTATTTCATTCCATTTGGTTTTCATTCTTTTAGGAGGTACTGAGCATTTTGTTAAGGTGATGATAGAGAACAAAAGTGAGAGGAAGTGGAAAGATGTAAGTGCTTTTCTTAGCTCTGTTTGTGTTACATATACTAACACCTTGTTGGGCAAGGTAAATTACATGCTGCTGTATTAGTTTGGTAGGGCTGCCGTAACAAGATAACACCAATTGGATGCCTTAAAAAACAGAAAACAATTTTTTCACATTTCTGGAGAGTAGAAGTCCAAAATCAAGGTACTGGCAGGTCTGGTTTCTTCTTAGGCCTCCCTCATTGGTTTGCAGATGGCTGGCTGCCTTCTTGCTGTATCCTCACATGGTCTTACCTCTGTGCACTTGTGAATCTGGTGTCTGTGAGAGCCCAGATTTCCTCTTCTTCTAAGGACACCAGAAAGGATGGATGAGGCCCACTCTAATGGCCTCATTTAACCTACTCACCACTTTTAAGGCACTATCTGCAAATATAGTCACATTCTGTGATACTGGGGGTTAAGGTTTCAATATATGAAATTTTGGTGGTGGAGGAAGGATACAATTCGTCCCTTAATACATGAACAAGCCCAGAGTCAGAGGGGGAAGTCATGTATGCAAAGAGATGCAAAGCATTGAGGCTAATATCTCCCTCAATCCCCACAATGCTAATGAAAGTCCCCTCAATGATATGGTTATTTTTGTCCCTTTACAGGGGAGGTCAAACGAGGCTCGGTTGGATGTGAGTCCCCATATGTTTATGTTTTTTTTTTCTTATATGAAAACATTGATTATTTGAAATAAGAGGTCAAGAGAAATCTTTTAACTTTAAATTTTTCCCTATTTTATATTAGAGACAACCTAGTGCAGTGGCTAGGAGTGTGAGCCCTTGGCAATAGCCTATCTGAACCCAAATCCCACCTACACTTACTGGCTATTATACCTCAGGTGAAGTATTTTATTCTTGTGTATCTTATTTTCCTGTAACATGAGAATAAGAGTATTATCTACCACACTGCATTATTAAGGGATTACATCCTTTATTATATGTAAATCTTAGAACACACCCTGATGCATAGAAAATACTATTTACTATTTGCTATAACAATAACAACAATAATTATTATAACTCCCATTTAATGTGTGATGCATATTAAATATCACATAATTCTCTTTTGGTCAGAGTGATATTTCCTAATGATTTACTCACACCCATTTCCCAACTTGCATTCCTCCTTTCATTTTCTCCACTTAAGCAGTCTTTCCCCTATGTTAGCATTGGCATTTGATGTCCGGGGGGTATGTGACTAACTATTAGTTTTTTACATTGTCTATTGATATTTATTAAGGAGGACAAACATTTGTTTTCTAATGTAGTTTTGCTATAATTATTGCTTAAATTAATAATCAGTTGTCCATACTATGCTTATACAGATGCTACTCACAGTTGAGTGTTACATGTACGATGGTTATGTTTTCTTTACCTGAAGGTAATACTAACAAAGACTCATATATGCACACAGCCTGGTTACACATACGTAGGAATATATACAACCACCCTCACCTGAAATCTGGTTACTCATTTACATTGTTTTCTTTGTACCCGTCACTAATTTTTCTCATACCTTTCAAGAGTTTCTTGGTATAATTTTCCACAGCTGATCCTTGTTCACTTTCAATGTATTTTGCACTCTGAGACAAGTCCTCAATTCTCTGGTCTGAGAGCATTGTTTCCTATGCCTGCGGCACAGTTTTCAACTCAGACCTCTGTTCTCATTCTTGAAATCCCCTTTGTTATTCTCCTAGGTAGGGCACAGGTCATGGAGATTCTAATTTGTTTGTTTTTCTATGCTTCTTTAGCATGAAGGCTGAGGGTGAACACAATTTCCTGTAACACTGAGGATGCTTGGTTGCTAAATTATAGTAAAGGAAGGTATTATCGCATCAGATTTTAATGCTCTAAAAATTATGACCACAACCTTCATTTAACCAAGGGACATTAGATGAAACTGAGTTTTAAACATTTCATTAAAAAAGGAATTTGGAACTTGTAATTCTTCAGAGCTTTTAGATGAAAGGAGTAACTTCTATTTTCTATAACCCTTTGTCCTCATATTATATAACTTTCCTCATGGTAGAAGACGAGATGGATTCTGTATTTACTTTAATGACTGGTGTCTAAAAGAAGCAATCATAAAATCTAATGAGCAAGGGAAAGATTATTGTGAGACAATTTCCTCTTCAGATCATTTAAACAGATTAATAAAAAGAATATTTACTACCTATAGTTACATCACCTTAGTCATGGATGGGCTGACTTTAACTTTTTGTGGTAGTATAAAATTCATTTTTTACTTTAAGTCCCCTTAAGTTGTCCCCATTGTGCGATGAAGTAGCTGAGGGATGAAATGTGTTCAGAATCAGTACTTGTGCGTGTGTGTACTGGGTGAGGAAAGAGGAAATAAGTGTGATGCTTCTAAATGGTTTAAGTGCCTGGCCGTTATTTCTCACCTTTTGTCATTTTCGACAGTACACCTCTGAGGGTAATATGTGTTTGGGGGAAAAAAGATGGAAAACAAATGAGTTTCTGTTTCTGAGTCAGTCAGTGCTGTTTTATCTTTTGTGCAATGTTGCCAGAGATACTTTTATCCTATAAAGAGGTCTTTAAAGCAAAACTTCGAAGAAGCAATTCTTATTTTTTTCTGTCTCATGTTCTGCTGCAAAATCAGTAGCATTTTGGAAAATGTTGCCCTTCCTCTTTGTACAACTCCTTCTTGCCAAAGATAAATAAATGTGGGAATTTGGAATTTGTTTAAAATAAAGAAAAATGCAATCAAATTATTAGAGAACATCACAGGCCTGTATGCATTTGGTTAAGTATTTTGCACTCTCTCCTTCCATACTCAGGATAAACCATGTTTCGAATATAATGCTAAGCTCTGAAAGAGCTATGTCATCAGAGAGGATGCATTTTCAATTATCACAGGCTTTACTCTGAAGAATATTTTTCTAAATCCTTAGAACATTGGTGACCCATAAATGACTAATTTTAATTAAGTATATATCCTAACTTAATTCCTAAGATATAGGGGAAAGAGCACTAGATCTGAAGTCAAAAGATGAAGGGCTGATGCTAATTTTATCACTTTCTAGTCATGTGGCTTTAAGTAAATCATTTAACATCTTCATTTGTGAAGTAAAATGAATAAATACCTTGTAAGATTGATGAGAGGATTATAAGGGATATTATATTCCAGAACTTTTATTAAAGTTGCTGGAACATAATAAGTGTTAATCATATTTTAGATGAGGGTGATTGTATATATTGCCATGTATGTGTAGCCAGGCTGTGTGTATATATGTATATAGGAGTCTTTGTTATCTGTATTCCTTTAGCTGACTGCACAGAGGACTTGAGGGTACTGTTTCCTTTGATATGTCACAAACCTTTCTACATGTTTTTCTTGATGTTATACATCAACTAGAGGCCTGGTGCACAGATTTGTGCACTGGTGGGGTCCCTCAACCTGGCCAGCAGGGATCTCTAACATCCCCTGAAGGGTCTCAGACTGTGAGAGGAAAGTTCTAGAGTGACACACCGCAGAATCGGGCTCCCTCCTCTCTGGTTCCGAGTGAGTCACCTGGGAACCACAGCTGCCAAGTCACCACAGCTCAGCAGCTCCTGAATTGAGTATCTGCCCCCTGGTGGTCAATACATGTCATAGCTACCAGTTGGACAGTCTAACAGTCAGATGGTCAGCTGGTTGCTTAGGCTTTTATATTGGGCACTCTGTTTATCTCATTCTTCATGACTTAAGTTACAGAGAAAGCCATACTCACATGTATTCAATGACTACACTATCTAATCTGATAAAAGATTAATATGCAAATTAACCATCACTCTGAGACACATAAGCCATGCCCACCAGCCAAGCCATGTCTACCAGCAAATCAGAGTGGCTGTATGCAAATTAATGCTGCCAAGATGGAGGCCAGCAGCCATGGAGCTAGAGCAAACAGGAGGCTTCTGTTGCAACTGCCTGCCTAGGCTGGCTGGGCGTCTGCTCAAGGCAACAGTGTTTCAATTATAGAAGTCAGAGAGCTGAAGCAAACAGGAGGCTTTGTTGCTTGCCTAGGTCTCACTCAAGTTAACAAAATTTCAATTATAGAAGATAAATAAACCCCAGAAACCTGATTCCAGCCAGCCTCGCTGGAACCTTGGGTCAATGGGAGCTGTGGGCAGCCTGAAAACGGCCCACAGACCCTCACCCAGGCTGGCCACACCCCCATGGGGTGAGGTTCCCCACTGGGGGGCTTGAGCAGCCTAAAAACAGCTGTCAGCCCCTCACCCAGGCTGGCAAGGCACACCAGCAGGTGGACATCCCCCGAGGCCGGGATGAGGGAGCCCTCTGAGTGCACAAATGTTTGTGCACCGGGCCCCTAGTAAATTCATAAAGGGCATGAATTCTGGAGTACAGTGAGGTATCTGGCACCTGGGAAGTTCCAGTGGTTTCTAAATAACTCACCTGGGTTGGATATTAGTATCCTCCAGCTTCTTGGAGGTCAGTCATCTATTATATCAATAACCATGGGATATTCCTTCATCTCTATGTTACGCAAGCTTACTTAATACCCTGGCAATGCAAATTGTCATGTGACATGCTCTAAAAGAGGCTGGATATCAATTTGTCAAGCATGATTTAGGAATAATAAATCCATTTGCTCAAGATGAGGTGGTGGAGATGGCGAGGACAAATGAGGTGTTACACTGGGGGTTCCTTCCAGCTGCACTGATTCTTGGACTTACTAAACAAGGACATAAGCTCTGTGAATTATATTGAAGGCTGGTGCTTCCCTTAGCGGCTGTAAGACTCCCATCAAAATAATTTAATGATGAAAATGAAGCTGGTCTAATTGAATTCAGTATGAACTAAGAGTCATCACCTTAGGGTGGGTTTAGCCCTTGGCACTTAATATTCTGCTCAGCAGTTCAGCTTTGTGGCAAAGCCAGAGCTGTTGTCATTGTGAACTCTAAGCTTAGGAAGATTTTCCTTTCCTCTTAATACAGAGAATGGGAAGCTGGGCATGTGCTTGGAATGGAGGTAAATGTAGGCCCCAACCTTGACCACTCAGGAGCTTTGAAAGCCTGACACATCAGCAAGTAAAAGTCAACTTAGCAAGTCTCAGTGAAGCTGATTTCAAAAGATAAAAGTCAATTTTGGGCTTTTTCTTTCAAAGTTTCCAGTGTCATCTTTTTAAGGTTTATGTGCTTTATTTAAGGAATGAAATCAAATTCTCAGTCTATTCTCCTTAGGAAGTAGTTTTAATGAATATCAGTTGGTTTCCCAAGTCTCTGACATGGAATTGACTTCACACTGATTTTAAAAATTGGGTTGGATGCTCTAAAGACAGAATTCCTTAACTCATCCTGCTGTGAGATACTCTGTACACCTCCCCTTTGCCTGCTCCTGCTTCATTTAACCAATGATGTTCTAAGGGCTAAGAGTCAGCCTTCCATTTCACTTCACTGGGTCCCTGAAAGACAATCTAATGTTAAAATTGGCCCATTATCTTGACTGGTTTAATTTGTGCCTTAAAATTAGTTTGGAAATAAGTTTTGATTAAAAAGTTACACCAGTGATGCATTTTCAGTATCACAAAGCGAAGTCTATTTGAAGAAGCTATTCCTGCATGCCAGATTGAGCAGAAGCCCTAATTCCCTTCAGTAACTGTGTAGGCAAAAAGAAATTAGGAGCTTTGACGAATAAACAGGAAGCCATAAACATCACAGACATCCTTGCTTTCTGTCTTGTTTTTCCAGTGAATGGATTGTGCAGTCAAAAATTACAACCACAATCAAATGTATTTTAAGAATGAATACACACATCTATCTTTTTCTGAAATAACTATTAACAACTGAGAAACATATGCTTCAGTGAGTACTTTTAGTTGAGTCGTAAACTACATTTCCAACAACTATCTCTTTGAAGCCGGTTGAGACAGCTACACAAGAGGATGTTAAAGCAAATCAAGCTCTCACAGAGCCCATCTGTGCCCTCCAGTGAGTCTTCCTTTCTCCAAAGATATTGCCGGCTGTCCAGGTGCTGCCTTGTTAAGGAATGCCCCGTTCTTGTCTTCTAAATGTGTGACTTAGTCCTCTACAAATGAGGGAGAAAATTACAGCCCTTCTTTATTCTTTTGAAACTGGGTATAAGGTATGTAGCTCATCATGGAGGAGTCACTGAGGATACCGACT
The DNA here is from genome assembly GCA_004026665.1 of Murina feae. Classification (NCBI taxonomy): domain Eukaryota; kingdom Metazoa; phylum Chordata; class Mammalia; order Chiroptera; family Vespertilionidae; genus Murina; species Murina feae. Next base: position 88,932 of record PVJC01001232.1, read on the forward strand.
TTTGCAAAAGCGTAACTTCTCATATCATTGGATGTTTGCTATTTGCAGATCTGTCCTATGTTAGGAAGTCGTGTGTGTGTGTGTGTGTGTGTGTGTGTGCACGCGCACGCACATGCGCACGCGCGCAGTGGGGAGGGGTGAAGCTCCTCCAGCTGCCAATTACAAGAGGGAAATAATAAAACTGAAAAAGGAGGTGGACCTTGTGTTGGATGCTGAGGTGAACAGAGAGGAAAGAAGAAGCACCTGCTGCATGCCAACACCTAGTGGTCAAAGTTAAAGCAGAGGTAGCTGTGACAAGGGATCAGTTCAGGCAAGTCCTCAAAGAAAGTCAAGGTTAAAATCTGTCAGGATAAGAAATACTCATTCACTTTAAATTCATTCTCTTATGCTGTTATGATGAGGAATCTTCTGAAGACCCAACCCTGCCTTTGAGAGACAACTGGACTTCTTGCCATATTGGACTCCTAAGATTCTTATAAAATTTTAAAGACAAAAGGATCACTTTCTCAAAAGTGCACAGGAGGTCATTAATTTAATTCAGCATGAAAAATAATAAAAAGTAACAAGATTTTAATTTTAGTACAAATAGCTATGCTAATTCATCCATGGGAGTTAAGTAGTCCTTAGAGTTAGAAAAACATGTCAAACATTAAAAGTTGAGACCTCCTTACAAGCTTGCCCCTGACATGTGTATGGATGGATAAAGTTACAAATAGAGGCCATGCCGGTGATCTGAAACTCCTTTAAACTTTTCCTGCTTCAAATCCCAGCTCTGCCCCACACAAGAATGTCTGAGCTTTATCCACAAACTTCTCCTTGGTCAAAAGCAGCCCTCCAGCATCCCCCTCATTCCTAGAAGTGCACATACCCACCCTGTGGTCTGTGCTTCGAAGAATGGAGTTGGGGAAGTAACTGTGCAGGTCCCAGAAGTGCATTTGAAGGCATTTGAGCAAGCAGTCCCTGGTTACGAGTACCTGGAGTATAGTTTAGAATGGCAGGGTAGGAGGGGTTACAGAGGTTGGAAGGATGAGGAAATGGAGGAAAGACTGGGAGTAGAGTTCCAGGGAGGCATGTTCACTTGGCCCTGTAGACTTCTTGTTCCATGGGAGGGAGACAGCCTGACAAGGGCTGGAAGGAGGCTTTCTGAAGCCTGCAGCCTAGAACAGAGATTGTAATCGCCTTGGCCTATGGATGGAACTGCCTCCTGATGAATTTATCACTGTTAACAGATAATGTGGCAAAGGAAATATCTTTTACCATCTGGCCTCCTCTCCAGTGTCATCTTTTTAATTTCCATATTATCTCAATCTCCAGTGATTTTTAAAATTATTGTCTTTCCACAAAAACATATGGCCTCTTATTCTTTATATTATTTCCTGCGCAGTTACTTCTCAGGGGCAAACCTTTTTATGCCCCCCCCCCCCCACCAAAAGCTTCTAACAACTCTTGAAAACGCAGCTCACATGTCACAAAATCTGTGAAAGCTTAGCTGGCTTCCTCAGAAGGATCCATTACAGCCTCCCCTTGGTGCCATAGGCCTTTGTTTGTGTCCTTATTATAGCACATACATTTTATTTTAATTGTTTGTTTTGGCCCCTCTTTTCTGACTTCTTGAGTTCTCTGTATCCAGAAAATACCTGGATACCTGGTATGTAATAAGTAGTCAATAATATTTTTTGACTAGAGACCTGGTGCACAAAGGTTTGTGCATGGGGGGTGGGGGAGGTTCCTGATGGCTTAGACCTACTCCCCAAGGTTCTCTGCTCTCTGCAGAGCCTGGCCACTCAGTGCCCACTGCCTAGAGGCTCTCCGCTGCCTCAACTTCCTAGTTTTATTTTGAGAAGCTTTTCCTTTCAAAGGACAGTTTTCTCTTATCTCCATTTTCCCTCTTCATTTTCTTCTCTCAGCTCAGCTGAAGACCCTTCTCCTGCCTAGAGGCCTTTTGCTGGTGGGGCAGAGTGGGGCAGAACACTGGCATTTGTCAAGGTCCCACCCCTGGCTGCTCTGTGCCTGCACATGCGTGTGCTTCCCAGAGGCTCTCCGTGGGCAGGGCAGGGCAGAATGCCTGTGTCACCGCCATGGTGAGGATGCAAGTGTCCCGGCCTGGCTGACACCATCTTTGTCACGACAATTTGCATATTCCCTCCTTATTGGCTGTGGGTGCACCATCTTTGTTGTGGAGTGATGGTCAGTTTGCATATTCCCTCTTTATTAGATAGCATTAGTGCATAGGATTGATCCTTCTTCCATCCCAACAGAAAGTATGCTTAAGATTTCCTGTCTAAATTTCTTGCCTTAATTTTGACCACACCCTATAATGACATTTTGTTTCCTAACTTCCATACCTCTCCTAGACTTAATCTAATATGTATTTCTGCATTCATTTTTATGTTCCCAGACAAGTTTTTACTTGTTCATTCCTATGACTTTTATATTTGTGTTTTCATGAGAAAGAATTGAATTGATAAAGTTAAGCCAGCTAATGAAAGAAATCTGAATGGCCTTGGTAATCAGCACATTCTAATAGAGACTTAGAGGTGTTTTAGAAAGGAAGACTTGACTGGTGGTCTTGACATTAATTAAGACACAAAAAGATCACAGGTAGACACCTTTTAAGTTGTTTTTGGTGACTGAGAGAAACAGTACCCTTTCATAGCCTAAAAATTTCAGAGGTGATGATGCTTTAATGATCAGTCATTCCTATCCCTTTTTTAATTGCTGGAGGAATTAAAGTACCACAATGACAATAGTAGGTAGTGATTGAGCCACAATTAGGACCCAGACCAATTGATTCCCAGTTATTTATCTTTCAATTCTTTAGGGCTGTCTAGTATCTTTCAACTATATTTCTATGCTATCTCATTTAACACATGATTTGAGTATTTTTGACCAAGCTTGAAACTACATGTATAGTTCATTTATTATTTATCATTTTATTAACATTAATATTAATTTTGATACCAATAACAGGCATTGTGCTAGGCTCAGAAGATAAATAAGAATTCTCTTGCCCTAACTGGTTTGGCTCAGTGTATAGAGCATAGGCCTACTGATTCAAGGGTTGCAGGTTTGGTTCTGGTCAAGGGCATGTACCTTGGTTGTGAGTACATCCCCAGTAGGGAGTGTGCAGGAGGCAGCTGATCAATGTTTCTCTCTCATCGATGTTTCTAACTCTTTATCCCTCTCTCTTCCTCTCTGTAAAAAGTCAATAAAATATATATTTTTTTAAAAAGAACTCTCTTGACCTGAAGAAGCTCACAGTCTGGTAGGGAGATGATCAATTACATAAAGGTGGGAGGGATAGTGCTTAACTCAGCTTGGAAGCTAAACAATGAAGTGGGTATCTGTGAGAATATGACATCAGCTCTGGGTGTTAAAAGATGCTTATACTTTTGGAACTAAAGCAAACAGACAGGTAGGCGGCTGACAGGTTTAAATCCCTGCTCTGAGTAATTGACTTAGGTTATCTGAGTTTCAGTTTTATCACCTGTTAAATGACAATAATAATACTTACTTGACAGGGTTCTTTAAGGATTAAATGGGATAAAATGTGTGAAATCCTCTTCTTGAAAATACCTTTCCTTTCCAGAGAAAGCCTCTGATCAGAGAGCACTGTGAATAAAACCATCATGTAGACATTGGGCCTCTGGCTATCCTCAGTCACCATCCTCTCTCTCCCAAGTTTTGGTCCATATAAGAAACAGAAGTAGACATGGAAGTTAGGAACTAATTAAAGTAGTAGCTTTATTACTAGTAAACTAGATTAGAAAGCTGTGTTGCAGAACATCTGAAAAACTGCAATTTCTCTTTAGATTCAGAGCCTGAAAAGTGACATATTTAAATTTTAATAAAAATCAACTAAAGATCTAATCTAATAAAAGCATAATATTGAAATTGACCATTTATTCAGGATGCCTAAGCCACGCCCACTAGCCAATCAAAGCTGCTGTATGCAAATTAACCCAGCCAAGATGGAGGCCAGCAGTCACGGAGCTGCTAGAGTAAACAGGCAGCTTCCATTGCAGCAGGAGTAAAACTGTTTGCCGGCCACCTGGGACTTTCTGTGTTCCAGGCAACAACATATTTGCAACATTGTCTCAATTATAGAAGCCTTGGAGTTGAAGCAAACAGCAGTCCTGCCTAGAGTCTACTAAGGCAACATTCTTTCAGTTTTAGAAGCCATGAGCTGAAACAGACAGGAGGCTTCCTTACCTGCCTAGGCCTCGGCTTAAAGGAACAGTGTATCAATAATAGAAGATAAATAAATCCCAGAAACCTGCTTCCAGCCAGCCTTGCTGTGACATTGGGTCAATGGGAGCTGTGGGCAGCCTGAAAGCCTGAAAACGGCCCTCAATCCATCACCCATGCTTGCCACACCCCAATGGGGTAAGGGACCCCACTGGGGGGCTTGGTCAGTCTGCAAACAGCCATCAGCCCCTCATTCAGGCTGGCCAGGCACCCCAGTAGGCACCCAAAACCTGAAGGGACTATGGGCAGCCTGAAAGCCTGAAAATGGCCCTCAGACCTGCACCCAGCCTGGCCACAGCCCAATGGGGTGAGGGACCCCACTAGGGGACTTGGCCAGCCTGAAAACAGCCATCAGCCCCTCACCCAGGCACCCCAGTAGGGGCCCAAAACCTGAAGGGACTATGAGCAGCCTGAAAACCTGAAAACCTCCCTCAGGCCAGCACCCAGGCTGGTCACACCCCAATGGGGTAAGGGTCCATACTGGGGGGCTTGGCCAGCCTGCAAACAGCCATCAGCCCCTCACCTAGGCTGGCCAGGCACGCCAGCATGTGGACATCCCCAGAGGGGTCCCAGACTGTGAGGGGGCATAGACCGGGCTAAGGGACCTCCTGAGTGCACAAATTTTTGTGCACTGGGTCCCTAGTAATATAATAAAATGAAAACAATTGGGCAGGGCCGAAAGATGTATATGCACTTTTTGGAGTTAATTTGCTACATGGTAGTGTGGTAACTTGGAGTGCTGTATGCAAATTCTTTGTTTTATCTCCCTATAGATATGACCAGAAATAAGACTGTGTGTTATAAACTACTGAGATTATTGTGTTACTAGAGGCCCAAGCACAGGATTCATGCGCTGGCAGGGGATGTGGCCTCGGGGGCTCAGCCTGCTGTGGGAGCACTGCTCATCCTGGTCAGCTGAGCAGCTGTGGGCCTTCCCTCTGAGTGACGCTCCCACTGTGGGAGCGCACTGACCACCAGGGGACAGTTCCTGCATTGAGCGTCTGCCCCCAGTGGTCAGTGCACATCATAGCAACTGGTCGACTGATGGTCTGGTCATTCCGCTGTTCAGTCACTGGGCTTTTATTATATAGGATTTGTTACTGCAGCAAAACTTAGACCTGTCTACCTGATCTGGAGTTATTAAATCATATCATATAAACAATTATTATTTAATCTAACTGGAAAAGTATCTTTGTTAAATCCTTACTTGTATAGATTTTTTTGGTTTTAAAAATAGTTTCCTACAGAGAGATTCAGTTCCTTTTGACTTGTTTAGAAATTTTTTTCATCAGGGATTTCACATGGCCACTTCTTATCTTCAAAACAAGCTATGATGAAAATGTACACCTAATTTTTGTCCATTTCATTTAATTTTTTGCAATATATTTTTCATACATTTCTATATGATTTTTCTACTCTAATATGCAACATGTAAATCTGTGATATTTCCCGTATAGGTTAGTCTTTGCCTGTGGTCTATCACTGACCAAAGGCAAGGATCACATCTATTATTTATTGTGTTTCTGCCTATGTTACACAAAAATAACTGCCAGAAGGTCAAATGACAAATTAAGTATCCTGTGAGTTTTTAAATCCTCAGCCAAAGATATGTTTATTAATTTTATAGAGATATTAAGAGGGAGAGAGAGACACACATCTATCTGCTGCCTTCCTATACTCGCCTAGACTGATGATTGAACCTGGAATCCAGGTATGTGCCCTGACCAGGAATTGCACCTGTGATCTTTCAGTGAATGGATGATGCTTCAACCAACTGAACTATACCGGTCAGGGCAGCATCCAGTGAGTTTTATAAAAAGTTCTGATTTTAGAATTTTGGGTAGTATAGTATAGCTGTTTAATATAAATTCATACAGTTAATAAGTAATGATCATACAGAATAGCTCTTGTAACCCAACTGAATTAGGGAAAAGAATAGAGACAGGATCAGCTTTATCATCCTCAAACATAAAAGAAACAAGACTTTGCATCACTTCTGTACTTAATAATATTGCCAATCACAGAGGCTGACTCTTGGTAAGTAAGTCCATCCTCCAACCAATAACAGCAACTGAGCATCAAGTGGTCCAGACGTTGTGAATACATGTGAAAGAAACAAGGAAGGCAGATTTTATTCTTTTTTAAAAATATATTTTATTGATTTTTTTTTACAGAGAGAGAAGGGGAGAGGGATGGAGAGTGAGAAACATCGATGAAAGAGAAACATCGATCAGCTACCTCCTGCACACACCCTGCTGGGGATGTGCCCGCAACCAAGGTGCATGCCCTTGACCGGAATCGAACCTGGGACCCTTCAGTCCGCAGGCTGATGCTCTATCTACTGAGCCAAACCGGTCAGGGCTAGGTTTTACTCTTGATAAAATTAAATCTGAGATAAGGCCTCTTATATGGAAGGACTGTGATTATTTGGTTAGCATAAGTACTGCAAACTATACATCAGAAAGTACTGACAGGATTTAGAATTAATGGTAGGAAGAATTAAATGGGAAAAGGATTAATGCAATATTACAAAATAAATTAAAAAGTGATCTAAGCTGGCCTCTGCATTGTCACTACATTCAGATTATAGCTGAAGGACAGCGTTACTATAATTAGGGAAAATCCCAATGGAAATTAGCAGTCTCAGGATAATGTAAATGTTTTTTAATGACTATAGATATTCTGTAAATGATATTCTCATTAATGATGCTAACTGTAGACTGACAATTCTTGTCACATTCAACAAGATCAGAGTCCTGCAAGGATTGTTTCAATTAAATTTAAATCTATGAGGAATAAGAAGGCAATACAATTAAGGACCACACACCCAGATGTAGGCATAAGTGCCATTAGCTACTATACTTATAAATCATGCTTGAAGAAGAACATTCTATTACTTTGAAAGTTTATATGATTTGGTGTAGTGTTGTCTGATGGACTTTCTGTAATTCTGTAATCATTCTGTAATGATTGTTGATTAACAGAGCAACTGAAATGTAGCTAGTACAATTGAGAAACTGATTTTTAAATTTTATTTAATTTTAATTAATTAAAACCTCATTTTAAATAGCCACATATAGTACCAATCTACTGTATTGGACATTGTGGTCTAGAAATACCTCATGTAAAAGTTTTAAATTAATATAATTGCCCACACATCCTATGTCATTTTTCCAAATTAGTTCTACCCAAAGCAGATCCATTTAAAAGGAAACCAGACCTTATTTGTCTAAGTAAAAAATACTATCAGCCATGTTTCAGGTGCAACCCATGTCTCAAATGTGGTTAAGTAATTAATCCTTAAAGTAACCCTATTCTATTGCTATTCTCTGGGTAGCATGATTTTTGTTTATCCAAACATCTCCATTGCAGGCCTCAGGATCCTATGAAGGTTCTTGCTTTGGCATAGGAGACTTGCATGGGCTGAAAATCCAGCTTTTTCTGATGCTTCTGCTTCTCTTTCAATTAAGTCCTGTGATTGACTTTTTATGTCTGTCCTCTGGCTGCAGGAGATGAGTGTCTCTTTAAATGCTGCCCTCTAACCCCTACACTTTGCTCCACGTTGTTGATGAACAGATTTGAGCCTGTCCTGTTTTCTCTTCGGTGAATTGGTGGCGCTTAAGCACAGCCATCACATTTCATAGCCCTTACAATTGCTGTTTATTTGACTTGTCAGACTCAAAACATTGTACCAGCTAGCACTTCCCTTTTGCCTGCATCTCTTTCTAGCTCACAAAAGATGAAGTTATTTGCACTGGCACCTTCAGAGCGTGCCCTGAACTACAGATAGAACAGCTCCCACTGTGGACAGGCCTGATCGCCATCCAGCCAGTGAGGGAGCCACTCCAGAATCCCAGTCACGGGGTCTGCTTCTTAGAACCACTTCCAGCACCAACAGTGTTGGGCCTTGAAGTAGAAGCTGAGGTGGAGATCCTTGTTCAAGTGACTCTTTGGAGAAGGAGGGAGGTGGGCAAAACAGGCTATGCAGTCCCAGCTGGAGACTGGCTTTTCCGGGAAGCTCTGGCACTCAGATTATACTCAGTTTGTCCACTTTAAGGTAAGAGGGCTGACCTTTTGTACTGGTGGGACAAAAGTGGGCTTACAGTTGTTCATGTGAAAAATAATACCATCTAAACTAATAAAAGCGGAATAGTAAAATTAACCATTTCTCCGGGATGCCCACAGCCAATCAGAATGGCTGTATGCAAATTAGCCCAGCCAACATGGCGGCCGCCACTCACGGACCTGAGTAAACGTTTAGGCAGCGTCCGTTGCAACTACCTGCTCGCTGGCTCCTTAGCCTTTGGCCTGAAGCAAAAACGCACATTTGCAACAATTAAGTGTAACAATTGTTTCATTATAGAAGCCAGGAGGTGAGGCAGAGGCTTCGTTAGTAAAAGGCCTCGCCTTAAAGGAACAGCATCAATTATAGGAAACCTGCATCCAGCCAGCCTTGCTGGGACGTTGGGCAATGGGAGCTGTGGGCAGCCTTAAAGCCCCTCACCCAGGCTGGTCAGGCACGCCAGCAGGTGGGCATCCCCCGAGAAGTCCCAGACTGCAAGAGAGCACAGGCTGGGCTGAGGGACCTCCCGAGTGCACAGAGTGGCTGCAGGGCGGGACAGCGCAGGACCCAGGACCCGTGAGTGGGAAAGAGGCGGCAGGGTTGGAGGGCACCGGGAAGTGGGTAAGAGGCGGCAGGGGGTCAGTGGCCTGCTTGGTGGGCTTCCCAGGCCCCTTGCAGGGCACCAGGAAGTGGGAAAACAAGGTGGCGGGCTGGGGAGTGGGAAAGAGGCAGCGGGGCAGTCTCGGCCTGCTTGGCAGCTGCCCAGGCCCTTTGCGGGGCACTGGGGAGCGGGAAACCAAGGCTGCAGGGGCCAGGGGCCTGCTTGGCAGCTCC
>PVJC01001233.1:0-97895 GCA_004026665.1 Murina feae
CCTGGATCATTCCACAGACTGACAGATACTGAAAAGAGACTGCACAAGATCATGAAAGAAATAATTACAAAATCATCCATGTGTAAAGCCAGCACACTCCCTACAGATCCTCAGTCGTAACTCTTCATTTCATAGATGAGGAGACTAAGACCCACAGAGAGTGAGTAAAATGTCAAAGATCACAAAATTAATAGTCCCTAGATTAGAAAAAAATTAAATTCTCACTCTTGATGTCCTTTCAATTACACATGGATCTTTTTAATTAAATATTCAGAAATGAAAGGCAGTACAAATGCTACTGAGGCATACTAAAGTCAATGTAATGTGTGTTACATATAAACTAGAGGCCTAGTGCACAAAATTCATGCAGGGGTTGGTCCCTCAGCCCAGCCTGCACCCTCTCGTAGTCTGGGAGCCCTCAGGAGGATGTCCAACTGACAGGAAGCAGGCCTAAGCTGACAGGCAGACATCCTTAGCATTGCTGTGGAGGTGGGAGAGGCTCTCACCACTGCAGCTGCACTCACTAACCATGAGCCTGGCTTCTGGCTGAGCAGCACTCCACCTGTGGGAGCATACTGACCACCAAGGGGCAGCACCTGCATTAAGCATCTGCTCCCTGGTGGTCAGTGCACATCATAGTGACTAGTTGTTCCTCCGTTCAGTTGATTTGAATATTAGCCTTTTATTATATAGGATGATATATTAAAAATATAGGCACAAAATACTAGCAATCACTATTCCATTCTAGGAAATAATATAGAAATAAAGAACTATAAAATAATATAGAAATAAAGTATTAGCAATCACTATTGCATTCTATCCTCACCAAAACCATATTTTGTTCACATCATTTTTCCTAATTCATCAACAATATCCAATATATATCCAATATCCAATATCTAATATATCACTTGAAAGACTATAGATTGATCTAGATAAATTACCACATGGTGCACATTCTAAAATATGAACAACCCATGTTTATTTCCTAATTTTGACAAATGTATCATGGTAATGAAAGATGTTAACATCAGGGGAAACTAAGTGATGAATATATGGAAACTCTCTGTACTATCTTCGCAAATTTTCTATAAATCTAATATTATTCTTAAAAGAGTTTATTAAAAGTATTTAAAAACCATCAATCAAGATGTAATGAGAAGGCCAGATTAGTTAGGAGTAAAGCAGGAAAGAGTAAGTTTATTTTGAAGAAATTATTCCTTATAAAAAAGCTACTCCAGCATAACTATCAGCACTTAAAACCTTGCAACAAGCTGGCTCAAGGATTGCTACAAGGTCATGGCTATGACAAGGCCCAAAGATTTCTTCAACATTGAACTACAGTTCCCGCTAAGATATATAACACACACACAAATAGTTTTAACTAATAAAGAGGTACTCTTTTAAGAGGTTCTTTGTGATGCCTTATAGGAAAGAAATACCAATGATTTGATTTTAAAAGGGTGGGCCCAAAAAGACTTATTGCTATTTTCAATCTTTGGCTTCAATGAAGACTGAAGAGTATAAAAAAATAACAAAGGGGAAAATCAGTCTGCCTATTGAGTTAGAGAAAAATCAGGAGAATATGAAGAGGCCAAGAAATCCTGGGGGAAATGCCTTTCAGCTGAACACATCTATTTCCAAAACAGTCCATCTGGGTCCTGAAAGTCAGGAGACTTCAATTATCTCAGCAGGAACACTTCTATCTCTAGATCTATGATTATTACCAAAGACTCATGTTTGTGATAAAAAATGGTGTGGATATGAAGATATCTCAGCACCTGAATCCTAAGAAATAGACAATTCTTTAAGATGGAAGAGTCATTTTAAGTCCCATACCTGCTGTGACAGAAGATACTATTTAGTTGTTTTCCACTAGTTCTTAAAAGTGGAATGCACAGTCTAAAGTGCATTTTGGTTTGCACTGCTGAACAAAACACTGTGTTTGTGACTAGAAATGCTGCAGAATAGGGAAAATCATTCAACTGTCAAAAAAACACTTCTTTTTTGCTCTATGTCTAGACAGGGCTACCTCTGCCCTGCCTCAAATGCTAAAGAAATCAATTATAAGATCTCAAGATAATCCCTTAATAATATATGTAACTTAATAACTATATATTCATAAATATATATCTGACTGCATTCGTTTAAATAATATTTAATGCATATCCTTTAATCCATGACTCTGTTCTATACATTCTATCTGGGCTGGCTGACAATTAAACACCAATCATGAAATTAATAACTTATTTAGAAATGTAATATGATAAATGCTACAAAGAAATATATGATATTTAAAAAGAAAAAATAGCAAAAAGAAGCAAAAGGGATGTTCATCTGTGCTGGGATCAGTAGAAGGCTAACTTCTTTAATCTGAGTTCTAAAGGATTAAAGGAGAGAGGAAGAGAGTAAGGGGTACTGAAGGTCCAAGGCAGGAAGGGGAATTACATTTTCAAGAAGCAAAAAATAGGCCCAATTGACAGAACATTAGCTGTCCATGGGCCCATGGTGCCCAGTGCACCTGAGAGAGAGGCTGGCCAGGTCACACAGGGTCTTACAGGACTGAATCTATTTCTTAGGATTCAGGTGCTGAGACACCTTCATATCCACACCATTTTTTATAACAAACATGAGTCTTTGGTAATAATCATAGATTATTAAAGCTAGTTGTTCGTTATCCTCTAAGGTGCCTGAATTTTCTAGTTAAGCCCAAGTCTGTAAAGCACCTTATGAAAGAGACATTTTCACATTTGTATTCAAGAAAGATCAACTTGGCTGCTGTGTACAAGCAGGTAGAGAGGTTCCTTAAGGGTCTATGCCTTGGCCCTGCTGAGATTGCATGTCCTGGCCTAAAGACAGGTTCTCAAAGAACAAAAAATACAGAGTGGGGATGTGCTTGGCTCATTCTAGAAAACAGCACTTTCATTACTGCCTTCTCTGCCTAATGAACCATCATACTATGAAACCCTTAGGTTCACCAAAATTGAAATTGGTATCAAAGGAAACAAGATGGCCAGCTCTACACAGGTGTGAGCCTCTGTATATGCCAGGGCATCTTCTGGCTTTAGAAGTGACATGCATAAATTTTAACCAAAGAAATATTTTGGAAAAACAAAGAAACTAAAATAAAAAGAATAATAAACTCTAAAAATGACTCACAGTCATATTTCCCACTATACATATTAATTACTCATCATAAAACCAAAACATTTTTTAAATATATTTTATTGATTTTTTACAGAGAGGAATGGAGAGAGATAGAGAATTAGAAACATCCATGAGAGAGAAACATCAATCAGCTGCCTCCTGCACACTCCCCACTGGGGATGTGCCCGCAACCAAGGTACATGCCCTTGACCGGAATGGAATCGAACCCGGGACCTTTTAGCCCGCAGGCCGACGCTCTATCCACTGAGCCAAACTTTATTTTTAATAAAGTTTAATAGTTGTATAATTTTCACAATAACCCTTGTAAGAAGTAGCAAAAATAAAACATTCAAGATATTTTTTCTACTTCAGACTGATATATTAATTATTGTTAAATATTAACCATCCAATTTCATTATACTGAAGTGATCATTTAAACACTCATTAATTGCCCTGACCGGATTGGTTCAGTGGATAGAGCATCAGCCTGCGGACTGAAGGGTCCCGGGTTCGATTTCGGTCAAGAGCATGTGTCTTGGTTGCGGGTAAATCCCCAGTGGGAGGTGTGCAGGAGGCAGCTGATAGATGTTTCTCTCTCAATGTTTCTAACTCTCTGTCCCTCTCCCTTCCTCTCTGTGAAAAATGAATAAAATATATTTTAAAAAAATAAAAACAAAAAAATAAACACTCATTAATTATTAAATAATACAAGAACCTCATGCCTTATTATGCTCTTTTACACACTTTTTTTCCCCAACAAACATAGCTAAATCTTTGCTGGGGGAGAAATAGTACATAGCACTTCTAGGTGTTTATTCACAATACTATTTAGTATTACTCCTTTAAATTTCAGAATAAAATATATATTAAAATGACATATGGTCATTGTTTCATGTTTTTTTTTGTTTCTTTGTTACTGTTATTTTAAATATATTTCCTGATTTAGAATATTTTGAAACTGCCAAAAAAATACTATATTAAAACAAATATAGCTTCTTTGTTTTATCATCATAATTTTTTAAATCTTTTTTTCAATAGTAAATATTCACGAGAACTTGCATCAGTTAGTTCTCTTAATGATGTAGAAATAGCCTCAAAGCTGCCTGCCAGAAATTTCATAAAATGCTAAGAGCCACACTGAGCTGCTCTTTGCTCAGGAGCCCAGGTACATAGGTAAAAAACAAAAAAAAAAAATGATCTTTTCTGCCCTTGGAATCATCTGCTCCTGATTTAGCCATTATCCTTCAGACCAATTTCCTTTCTTTCTATTTCTCTTCACCCATTTTTTCACAATCTTCCTCTAAGGAATAAGCTCACAACACCATTTCTCCCAGCAGTGGCCCTGAGCAGGCTGTACAACCTCAACCTGCTCCCAACTGGCTGGAACCACTGGGAAAAAGAGAGCAGTGAGGTCATTTAGAAGATTGAGATCTCCCAGGAAGTAGATTTTTTGGAAGTCTGTAAAGCAAGGACAACTTTCTTTTTATCTGCGCTTGCAACACATTAATGCAATACTGAAGATCTGTTTGGTTTCCAAAAAACACCCTAGAGATCTGTATGTTCTTTTTTCCTGAGGAATTCAAACCACCAGTTATCAAACTTTCAGCAGTAGAAACCTTTATTCAATCCACTAAGTCTCCACTAGAAGTGGCATTTTGATAGTATATATTAATGTGTATAAGTTCAAAAGTGTAATATGTATACCCAATAAATAGAATTGATGTATATTTAACAACACAAAATTTTACAGGTGATTGTGATAGGTGACTGCTGCTTTCCAAGTTGAATTAGTTATGGATTTCATTGTGGTTACAGAGCTATAATTCACAGAGACATATACCTGATATTGCCATGTTTTCTCAAGAGCTCCTCTTAAAATCTCAGAATATTAATCAATGAAACTAATCCAGTAGCTTGAAAGAGGGGTAGTAGAACCTTTATTGAAATTGGAAATGAAATATTAATAACTTACTTGCATTTCTTAAGTAGTAAATATTCCACATGGATGAAATCAATGAACAGACAACTCAGTCAGTCTATATCTACTTTGTTTAGCAAAAGGAAGGCTTCAAAGTATATTCCTGGTCAGGGCACATGCCCAGGTTGCAGGCTCAATCCCCAGTGTGGGGCGTGCAGGGGGCAGCTGATCAGTGATTCTCTCATCTCTCCCTCTCCCTTCCTCTCTGAAATCAATAATAAAAATATAGTTTTCAAGAATCCAGGATACACTGGTAACTTTATGGTTAAAAAATCATTCAAAAGTTCAAAAATAATTTATTTCAGGCTGACTCCACATTTTATTTCAATTCATGGCTGGTTCTTTATCTATAGTCACTTGCAAGTAACTATAATTAAAGAGCCATTAGGGAACTTAAATGTGATCGTGCTTGGTCAAATTCAGTTCATTTTGCTTAACAGAACCCAGTGTGAGATGAGACCTTTCAATTTAACAAAAAAAATTAATATTATGGAAAATGGCATACTTTATGATGGGATGGGTAATATTTGTATAACTAGAAGCCCGGCGCATGAAATTCATGCCCGGAAGGGGGGGGAGAGGGGAGGGGGTTCTCCTCAGCCCAGCCTGCACCCTCTCCAATCTGGGACCCCTCAAGGGATGTCCAACTGCCCGTTTAGGCCCAATCCCGGGATCGGGTCTAAACGGGCAGTTGGACATCTCTCTCACAATCCAGGACTGCTGGCTTCCAACTGCTTGCCTGCCTGCCTGCCTGCCTACCCCTAACTGATTCTGCCTTCCAGCCTAATCACCTCCTAACTACTCCCCCGCCAGTCTGACCGACACTTAACTGCTCCCCTGCTGGTCTGGTTGCCACCAACTGCCCTCCCCTGCTGGCTATCTTTGACCACATGGGGGAAGCCATCTTGTGTGTTGGAGTGATGGTCAATTTGCATATTACTTCATTAGATAGGACGAGGGGCCCAGTGCATGAAATTTGTGCACTGGGGTGGAAGGGGATCCTCAGCCCAGCCTGTCCCCTCTCACAGATTGGGAGCCCTCAGGGGGTGTCCTACTGAGGGCTTAGGCATGCTCCCTGCTTCCCTTGGGGAGTGGGCCTAAGCAGCAGTCTGGCCTCCCTTTGTGGGAGGTGACCAGGCTAATCAGGGGAAGCCACCAGCCCCATCACCCCATTGCTGCAGGCACTGCTAGCCACCGCAGCCACCAAGGTGTTTTCATCAACATGGACTCCAGTCCCTTCACCATGAAGAAATGATAACCTTCTTTAGGCATTTTCAAGATGTGTGTTTCATAGGATATGACATTTCTTTCTTTCTTTTTTTTTTAATCTTCACCTGAGGATATGTTTCCATTGATTTTTAGAGAATGTGGAAGAGAAGGAAAAAACAGAGAGAAACATCAAAGTGAGAGGAACACTTTGATTGCTTGCCTCCTGCATATGCCCTGGCCAGGGAGGAGCCTGTAACCTAGGTACATGCCCTTGGTCAGAATTGAACTCAGACCCTGCAGTCAGCAGGCTGAGGCATTATGCACTGAGCCAAACTGGCTAGAGCAGGATATGATATTTCTTAGCTCTCTAGCAGAGGACTTTCATTTTTTTTTTTTTTTTCCAGGAGTGTGCTGGAAAAACCCTAGATCGCCTTTTTGGATTCTTATTACCCAAGTTACTAAGAATATTACCAGTAGCATACAGGGAGCTTAGTTAATGAGCAGTAAGAAAAGGTGTTTCCTCTGTAGTTCACTCCAATCACCGGCTCCACCCCTGCCCCTCCAATCCCAGCTCCAACCCTGTCCAGGCCCGTAGCCTCTGGCCTAGGATGCAGGCGTGGGCAGGGGACCCTCAAACCCCTCTGTTCACCTGCTTCACAGAGCCTAGGGCTCTGTGATCACCAGCTCTGATCCTGACCCTTGCCATCGCCGGCTCTGCCCTTGCCCCATTAGCAGCCTTGAGCCAAGGCTGTAGGCCTAGGTAGGGGACCACCAGACCACTGCTTTGCCAGCTCCACCAGTGCCCAGACCCCTGCGTTTGCAGGCACTGCCCCTGCCCTTCTGATTGCTGGCTTTGTGGAACCCAGGCCCCTGGGATCTCCAGCCTTCCCCCTGCCCAGGCCTGAGGCCTCTGGCCCAGGCCTTATGCTTGGGTAGGGCACCCTTATACCTCTCTGATCACCAGCTCTGCCCCTGCCCTCTCCAATTACTGGATCCAACCTTGCCCATGCCTGAGGCCTCTAGCAAAGGCCTCTGGCCCGGGCAGGGGATCCCCAGCACCCTCTGATCGCCTTTTATGTCCCTAGGGCCCCCTGCCTACCCCGCCACCTACCTGGCAAACAGGCCTAACCACTTCAGTGGCAGGGCTGAGCTGGACTGGGTGCCGTCATCTTTGTGATAGAGTGACACCTAATTTGCATATTACTCTTTTATTAGATAGAATACTTGCTAAAGCATTCACTGACTTTCACCTGTTATGTAACATGTATACTACAGTAATTGGGTCATTTAAAAAAATTTTTAAAAATAGTTGTTAAGAAAATTAATGTTATATAGTGTCTAGTCAATAACACATTCTCTAGAATCGCCAAATACATGCCCAGAGATGGGAAGAAAAATTTCATTTCAAAAATCAATTTGGTAAAATAGATTAAATACATTTGTGTTCTTCAGTGTATTAAAATTTGTTAATTAATACCTTTGTATTATTTTAGCGTTATTAAATGATTATTTTTAAGTTAAATTTGAATTAAATAATGACTCCCCCTTAAAGCACACTATGTTGCTAAGGAACACATCTTAAAAACCCATAATCTAAATAAAGCTTAAATGATGGGAATATCTTGGTTGATAGGAAGCAGACAATAGCTAGTGACCAATAAAGACAGAGGGAGATCCACTAAAATGGAAACATATACAATGCCTCTTCCCACTCACCAAAAATGCCATCCTCTCAACATGAATATGTTTCTTTCCATTCATTCATGCGTGTTTTGTTTAATCTAAACAGTGGTTATGTATACTTATTTCAGGCATGTTTTAAAAGAGAAGACATTGGGGACATTTTATCTGTAGAATCATTTGAATGGGATAGTGTCAGATATTTATCTGAAAAAATAAAGTAACTTTTTAAAGAATAGTGTATAATATATAATATGTGTAATAATCTGACATTAGAAAACAGGTGAACACAACCAGTATTATGGAAAAATGCATCATTGACAGTTATGCCAATAGGTTACTAAGGAGATTCCAGCATTTATAACTCTCTCCTGATCACAGGAAGGTCACACACACATTGTCATTTGCTTATGCCAACTATCACAACTCTATAACTAAACACCAACAGTGATTGAGGTGGTATTTTATAAATAAGGTAGATTACTTAATAAAAGTAAGTGGCCTATAGTTAATGACTACACATAGGACAATGGTGAAATTTCACAAAGATTTATTGACTATATAACAGCACTGCATATGTGTTAATTTCTTGATCCTGATAACTGTATTATAGTTATGTAACTAAATGATCCTGTTTTATAGGAAATATATATAAAGTATTTAGAAATAAAGGAGCACCATGTATGCAAATTAATCTCAATGATTTCATAAAAATAATTACAGAGTGAGAAGAAAATAATAAAGTGTTGAAAAATGTTAACAGCTGGGAAATCTGGGTACACAAGAATTCTGAGTACAAGTTGTGCAAATTCTCTGTGACTGAAGTTCTTTCAAAAGAGAAAGCTTTAAAAAACCATCTTTGGTTTTTCTTCATGATGATATTCAACAAGCAAAAACTTACTACAGACATATGCAAAGACATTTTAAATTTTGAAAAGAGGAACAAAGAAACAGACAAGATACCCTCATAGAGATTTTATATATGTACCTTATTAATGTATGCATATATAATATATATATATATATACAAACACACAACACATAAGTAAAATGAATACAATGTAAAGTGAATACAGATAATCACTTTGAATTCCAATCATTATAATCCAATTTACTATATTATTTAGATCCAGATCTGTTATTCTCCATAATACATATCTTTAAAAATAATTATGCCCTACAAAGTTCTGATAAAATTTTTGTTTCATTTTAAAATCAAAATTTTAATACTATACACACTCATGGCTTATTTAAGGATTTATATTTTTCTTCTTTCTAACATGACAAGTTGAAGCTCACATCTAAATAGATAAAGGCAACAAGCATGTACTTACTTCACTTTGAAAAGATCTATTTCGAGATAATCTTTAGAAATACACTGAAAAAATAATGAAGCTACTTGTATTGAGTGTGTAGGGAGAAAAGAAAAATGTGAGAAACAAATTTTAAGTACAGAGGGTCGGATACATAACACCATCTATAATATACTATATATATAAAAAAAGATAAATACAATATTTTAAGTGTAGCATGGTCAAAAACAGCTGGACTTTAGTCTGTCTTAACCATCTCTACTGGGTGCTTTGTATCGGACATTTATATGTCTAATACGTAAATACTCAAAATGAAGAGTTTAATGTATAAGTTAATTTGAGTAAAATATAAGATTTTTAAAAGGATAATCAGAAATACAGGAGCAACAGACATGTGTATTAAGGGGAGGGGTCATTCTCCTGCTGCTGAATGCCTCTGAACTCAGCCCTTGATCCTCTTTTCTAACCAAATTATCTAGTGATTTCACGGCTTTAAATAATATCTGTTCGCCAATAGCATCCAAATTTACTTCTCCAGTTTAGATCTCTTGCAAACTCCTAAATGGTTTACCCAATTGCTTAGTTAACATCTCTATCTGGATTTCTAAAAAGCAACTCAAGCTCTATCTGTCAGAAAGTGAACTCCCGATACCTCCCCTGTCCCATCAGAGCCCTTCTCACCTCAGCAGAGGCAACTCCAAATAATCAGGCCACAAAAACCAAATTCATCTTTGACTCCTCTCTTGCTGTTATAACCCACATCCAATCTGTCAGGAAACCTGGCTAGTTATATTTTCAAAACATATCCATCATCCAGTAACTTCTTACTATCTCCATTGATACCTTTCCAGTCTAACACTTCACACGATTATCTGTCACTTGGACTATTGACTAGCCTCCTAATTTTCTCTCTTTCTACCCATGGTATCCCACAGACTCTTCTCAACACACACACACACACACACACACACAGCCCTGAATGATGCTTTGAAAACATAATTGAGATCATGTGCTCCTCTGCTAAACAGTCCACACTGGTCTACTCTTTCACTCCGGAGAAAAGTGAAATTTGTTACAAGGATTACAACACTCAATGGCCAGGCTCTCATTGTCTTTTGACTTCATCTCCTAGTGCCTTCCCTTGCTTCCCTCTGTTCCAGCCACAAATGCTCCCTTGAGTATACCAGTAGCATGGTATACCAGTAGCATGGTATACCTTGAGTATACCAGACATGGTCCTACCTTTAAAACTCTGTCTTGGCTGATTATACCAGCTAAAATATTTTTTCAGATAGTCACACAGCCAAATCCTTCATCCTTCGAAATCTTTGCTCAAATGACACCTTCACAAAACCATTCTCCTCAAAATTGCAACCCATTTTACCTCCACCCTGGCACTCCAGATCTGCCTTACTCCAGTCTACTAATTCTTTTTCCACAGAACTTGCCACTTTCCAGCGTGCTATGTAACTTCCTAATTTATCATGTTTATGGTTTCATGCCCATTTCTTCTTTTAAAATTTAAGCTCCAATAGAAAAAGGATCTTTGCCTCCTTCATTTACTAATGATATATATAAATATATAACAATGCCTAGCACCTAACAGGTATTCAATAAATATTTAGCAAATTAAATTATGTTGAAAATAAAAGCCAATTTAGTAGGGCTGTGGATGATTAGGTTATTTTTAAATCACTAAATTTGATGTCTTAGAGTTGAATTCAGATGGATAATGGAAAAATATGTAAAGATTTCTGCCCAGCAATTACTCCAAATTGGCAGGAGTGGTAAACCCTTGGGTAAACTCCTCTACTGTCTTCTATCTAGGCCCCTGGTAGCTCCTGAGGTCGATAGCTAGAGATGAAGAAGTGAAATAGCAGGGACAGCAACAATCTGCTGGTGACCAGAGGGATACTGCTCTGAGTCAGAATGACCTGGAAATACTGAAAGCATAGGGAGACATTACCTCAGCCCACTCATCCACTCATTCTATACCTTCTACCTTTATTCAGAAAGTTTTCTGGAATAACATTTGCAAAATGTTAATAATAAAATAATAATCTCTTATTTTCCTGGGAAATGGGCTCTGGTGTGTTTTTTTGCTTTTTTTTTTTTTGTCATTTCTCTAGTATTTGCATTATTTTTCCTAAAAATTATTTACAAATTAAAGTTAATTCTTATAAAAAAAGAGTTCTTCTAAAAGTGTACATTTCCTTATAAAATAAAACAACACTCTTGAAAGATAAATTGAATATATCAAATGTCTTGTAAGTTCCTTGCATACAATATTGCATATTATAAGGTTTTTAACCAATCTATACTGAAGCACATGACTTACTAGTACATGATAAAGGTATAAAAATTCTCAATACTGGAGAGAACTAGAACTATTAATCATTCCTATCAAATCTGACATCATGAGATTTGATGAATAAATTTCTAATCTTTTTATTATATCTATTACGGAGCCACAAATGTGCTTCAAAGGAACTATAGATAGATTTTTCTAAAGAAATCATATATAAGTAATAAAAATAGAAATATTTCCAAACAACAATATTTATCTTTACCTAAAGTGGCATGTCTGGATGATCACAGTGAGAATCCTGTGTAATCTTGCCCAACATGAAAGGATCTGGGAAAATACCATTCCAGAACCCCAATCAACATTATTTTATGACTTGGAGGCCATGTTATATAATCATTATGTAAATTTTATTCTCAACTTCTCTGATGATATAACATTCAATCCATGCTTATTTTTCAAAATATGAGAGAATAGTACCCAAGCATACATAAAAGGGAAACATTTAATGGATTTTTTATAATTAACTGTTCAATTAACTCATATTAACAAGTGAGTAGATGTCTTCAACTCAGAAGCTAGTGAACAACTCTTTTATTACTGTCTTGTCAACTAACTGTACAATGGCTCAGCAGAGTCACTTAAGTAAATTAATTATGTTTTTCAACATGTTTGCATGTTTAAATATGTATGCATCAATTAAATATTTGTAATTTATCATTATGCTTAAGAGATACTGCTCCTTTTTTATGTTTCCCTTTGGGTTCTCCTCTACCAAATGAGTGACAGTTTAGAGAGCTCTGAAGCATTATTTTCACAGTGGCAGAATGTCACAAGCTGCCTAAATAAAGAATGATGCAAACAAGAAGGCAGAAATTTAAAAAGTCAAGTTAATTTACACAGGGAAACACCAAAACCGAAGCATATATGGCAATGACCTGTTAGCAGGGGTGGAGAATGTCCAGCCCATGAAATCGTTTGGTCTGGCCCTACCAAGGCATTAGGAGTGAGTTAATTAAGTATCTGACCAAATATAGCAAGCTAATTTTTAATTGATAATCCTGCATGGCCCTTGAATGATGTTATAACTATCCAAATGTCCCTTGGCAGAAAAAAGGTTCCCTACCCCTGTGCTAGAAAGTATAAATGTCCACTGATCCATTTACTGCATTTGAGAGTAACTGGTATTATGTAAAGCTCAACAACAGGCATATTCTTCTAGATCTCTACCCACTATTCTGCACCTTTATCTCATTCTCTACAGCCCATCAGGTGGTTGTAATGACACAAGCTCCCTAAGGCCTTGCACAAGGAAGAAGCCAAGAGACCTCCAAGAAGTACTCCCTGAAAGGTCTGAACCACTCCCTCTGAACAACTCTCTCCATGGTAAAACGGGAATCATATAAGGCAGCCTACAGTTTACCATCAAACTACCTGCACTCAGGATGGAAGAAGATATTCATATTCAAGTAAGGTTCTTCCCTGACTGTTATCCTTCCTTTAAACAGGAAAAGGAAATAACCTCCTCACTATTCTAGCTGCTGTAATTGGACTGCAGAGAAAATTGAGCTGAGTAAGGAGAATGTTGAATGTGATAGAAGGAGGCTGTCAGTGCATTTCTTTTATATTTCAATTATTGTTCTCCAACTGTATGTCTATTTCTGTTTCTAGCTTCTGTTGCACTAAGATATGTCCTGCGTGGAATGACGGAGGTAATATTCTGAGATCCCAATGTGCTCCACTAAAGCCTCCTGCAGAATGTGTGCTGACGCCTTCCACTGTTGGGGTGCTAGGGATTGCATGAAGCTCTCTGGTTTCTATTGGAACTTCCATCAGAAATGCTTCCAGGGAGACTTCCTCATTATTCAACGTCCTCTTCCAGGAAGGTTGTTCCTTTCGCCTCCTACCAAGTTCCACCTTGACATCCCTTTCCCAAATCTACACCTCCCCTCATCCAAAAAATGCCACTCAACCTTCCAGCAATAGCTTATTTTGCTACCATGATGTTATTCTAACACTAGTCTTATGTTGTTCTCTCATATTTAACCTCTTTTTTTATTAGTTCAGAAAATGGAAGGAAAAGATAAACAGAGGAGTAAAAGGAGAAAGGAATTAAGAAACAGAGGAAACTAGAAAACAGAAACACACAGTGAAAGGAAGTGCAGGAAGGACAAAAGGGAGAAAGAAGAAAAGTCAAAGGAAAAGAAAAACAGGCAACAGAGAATTATCATTCTCAAATACTGAGGGCTTTCTCTGGGGCAGGCATTTTGCAAATTGCTTCACATGCACTATTTCAGGAAAACACAGGGGTGAGCAAATGTAGGTTTATACAATATAAATAGTACAATAATAAATAATACATAAAATAAATAATATAATAAATAAATAAATAATACAAGAACAAACTATTTCTTTAGTCACAACTTAAACCCAGTTTTGCTCCCCTGCAGGTGCATATGAGTCGTATTTACAAGGATAACATGTTTTGCTTGAGGGATAACTATGGTCTCCAAATAGTCAGTGTCTGTTAGTTTGCCAAGAAAAAAATATTTTAATAAATGTAAGCTTCTTTAAAAAAAAGAAACAAATATGACATAATGTATATATTTTTCTCATTTCATCCCAGTGCACACTTGGTATCATTTTAATTTAAAAAGAATAATATTAAAAAAGAGCATCTAGCCCTGGTCGGTCTGGCTCAGTGGATAGAGCATCAGCCTGCGGACTGAAAGGTCCCAGGTTTGATTCCTGTCAAGGGAATGTACGTTGGTTGCGGGCACATCCCCAGTGGGAGGTGTGCAGGAGGCAGCTGATAGATGTTTCTCTCTCATCGATGTTTCTAACTCTCTGTCCCTCTCCTTTCCTCTCTGTAAAAAAATCAATAAAATGTATTTTTTAAAAAAAGAACATCTATAATATTGTGTTCAATATTTTCTAGTATTATAATTGAATGACTATTTTATTTTATGTTCTTAAAAGATCTGTCTCCATGCTAATTAGATCCACTGACAATTATTCTATTTTAGTGCAAAACAATTCAAAAGGGTTAAAAAATACCCTATTCTTAAATCTTGAAACTCACATTCACTCAAGTTTATCCTCTCCTCCCCTGTCATTTTTAAGAGGATGTTGAAGAAGTTTTCTCTGTCCTATTTCACCCTCCCGAAATGGATTTAAACAGAAGTTTTCAAACCATGAAAGCCAATGCACTTTGTAATAGGGAATGCCCAGCAGGAATTGCTGTGTTTAACTCAAACGGATAAAGGTTGCCAGAGTTTGTTGCATAATCCAGAAGGATATTTATTGTGCTTGCAACTTTAGCAACTTAGATTTTTATTTTAAGGACAGATACTTTTGTTAAAAGAAGACTGCATCTGATAAAACCTCACTGTATATTACTTTAGTGCATATATAACCTTAGAGATGATCTGGGTTGGCAATAAGCCATTGTTAAAAGTAAACACTGTCAGAAATTTTAAAAGTTAGTTACGACCTCTTTTTTGCAACAATTTCACATCTTTCTTCTTTAGTAGTGACCATAAAGTCATAATTAACATAATTGTTAAAGCTATTTTGTCCAGAAGGCTTATCAAATTCATCTGTATGATTCTAACACAGCATCTGGCACTTAATAGACTCTCAATAAATGCTGTAATGAAAAAAGCAATTATGGTGAACATTGATTGGCTCTCATCGATGGAGTGCACTGCTCTAATATACACTAAGAACTAGTGTCTGCTAGATTAAGATTAAGTTTGCATTTCAGGGAGGCGTGAACCTTTAAATAATAATAAAAAATTGCTTAACAAAATTGTGAAAATATGATTTTCTATTCAAGCTATATTATCATCCAGGTAAATCAGTTATAGGGCCAACCTTAACTTCTTCCTATAAGGCCTCATAGTTTTAGCTGACCCTCTGAAGAACATCGGAAGTATTCAGGATATTTTGGAAACCCTAACTACGCCGTTTCCATTTCCTGTATTGCTCATGAGTACGCCCACTGTCACCCAGCATGTGGAGGTCAGAAGGAAGACCTGTCCCTAGTCTCCACACAGCTGCCCCAGCTTGCCTCCAATGTTTTCCTGCCACTCAAACTTCTGAGGAAAGAGCCTGGTGCCGCCACACCCTTCTCGGAATAAACTGGTATTTCACTTCTGGACCTGGAATCTCTCTCTACACGTCCTCTTTGAACTCCCTTCCGGCCCCTCTGCATTGGATCTCTGCGGTGAACGGAATATTGCCATGGATCCCTAAGGCTCATCTGGAAACTCAGATGCCTTCAATGAACCCAAACTCCTAACTGATTTAGGGACTCTTTGTACTTCCTCTGAGGTACCATAGTTTTTCCATGTTCTCTTTGCCATGGGCTCCCTGTCACTCTATGCTCTTTCCTCCATCTACTTCATCCCCAGAATATGGCAAAGTTTCCACAGATGGTTGATGTATTGATTCTTACAAAATAATGTGTCTAGTGATCATCAGTCAACTGGATTCAAATGAAGAAATATTAGGGCAGCATCAACTCTACCATTCCAAGTGGCTCTCCTCAGCCATTGCTCTTGGCAATCCATCGTGCTGACAGACCAAAAAGCTTATTTTTGCCCCTATTAGAGTCATATGTAAGTCCCCTTTCCTGACCATATCACTCCATTATACCTAAATTCTAGAATTTCCCAAGCTGCAGCAGCCAGAGATGCTCACTCTACCAGTCCCAGACATGCAGGATGCTCACCATGGAGGAGCTAGGCACCTATCACTATTAAGGCTTCTGTGTACTTTTCCTATCTGAATTTTATCTAAAATAATATTCACTAAGTAACTTAACTTGGATTTTCTTTTCAGCATTTAAGAAAGGGCTCTGTGGAATATCTATGGATTTCCATTTATTTCTTCATAACTTTTCCACATTGGGAATAAATAAAGGAGAAAGGTAATTTCCACTCTGTGTTTTCACTTCCAGGCTACTGTATTCTTCTACCCAAGGGAGTGAAAGGAGCATCCCTCATCACTGCCTTTGATGTGCTTCTTCTCCCTTCTGCTGCATTGGCCCCAACATCTGAGAACATGCATGTAAGAAGGTAAGACAATTCTGTCTAATCTCTTAGCAGAAAGTCCAGGCAAATGTAGAAAGAGAAGAGATGCTCAGAAACCACGGCATAGTCCCAAGATTCAGTTTCCAATTGCACTCTACATCTAAATGTGTTCAGATACCATTGCAGCTATACTTTTCACTTTGTGAATCAAATTACCTTGCGGCTACTCAAACTATTACTTACAAACATGTTCATTTGGTCAGAATCTCTCAAGGCGCTTTTGCTTCCTTAATCCTTTAAGACCTGGGCCAGCAAACTAAAGTCCATGAGTCAAATTCAGTCTTCCACCTGTTTTTGTACAGCCCATAAGCTAAGAGTGGATTTTACAGACAAATGTTAGTAATCAATTTGATGACAGGGAAGAGTAACTTAATGAAAATGTTATTCTCCCGCCCCCCAAAAAAAAATAATTCAATTTGTCTTATCAGTAGACTTTTATTATAAAAATGTATACTTAATTATTATAATACTTTGAATTTCATCAATAAGAATTTGTGGAAATGTGTTTGTTATATAGGCATCTACATTATAGTCTTGATTTTGACTCTCAGCCCACAGAGCCTAAATAAAATAGTCATTATCCCGCCCTTTACAAAAAATGGGTTGCTGATCCCTGCTTTAAGGAAACACAACTGGAGACGTTTCATGAAATGTCTAAGAAAACCTCCACAGAAGTTTAATAAGGAAAGAACTCTAGAATTTTCCATCATGTTATGTTTTTTTTCTAGAAGATTGTATATATATATATATATATATATATATATATATACAATTGTATATTGTATTTGTAATTGGTAACTCCTCTATCCTCATTTTCCTTCTAAACAGGTTTGCTATTTTCAAATAACACTACCAGCACTGATTTAATGCTTTCTATTAGGCTTTATGAACGTCACAAACTCTGTGAAGTAGGTTCTATTCCTGTTTAAAGATGATAAAATGGAGGCTCAGAAAGGCTAGCCAGCTTACCTAACACACAGAGCTAGTATGTGGCACAGATTACTTTCACTCTGAGCCCAACTTCCTATTCTTAATCACAATAATGTACTGGTCCCACTGCTGTTCACCCTCTACTGAAATTTCCTTTAACTATCTCCAGCTTCCCTTTGTCGTAAAGGTAGCAATTCACTGCTGTTCACTCTGCTCTCCACTCTCCCCCCACAAAATAATCAGAATTAGCCTCACTGGAATGGAGATTTAGAAGTGTAGCAAAAGCTATGTACCAATGATAATTTGAACTATTGGTACCCAGATCTTGTTAAAATCACAAATTCCAGCAGGGAACTCTGAAAAAAGCAAAGATTCAAGGCAGAAGTAAATATGGCTTATGGCTGCCAGATCAAAGCTTATCTAGACTTCCTGAAATTAGGAGCTTTGGTCAAGAGAACTGGAGCAGGAGGGTGACTTACTGCATCTTTCTAACCTATATAGACTTATACCTGGGAACCATTATCTATCAAGGTGCAGACTTATACAGTTACAGGAAACACAAATTAGCTGATGAGGAAAGGCAATGCTTTAGTCATAGTTAATCATTAACTCACTGTCTGATATTGGCATTCTTTCATATAACCAAGAGTTTTTTTATTTGCTCACTTTTTGTATTATTACTAAAGTTTCTTCCAACTCTATTTCCATGATGCTAGGGCTCTAAATACATCTACTCTATACAGTGGCACAATCTAGAGCAGCAGTTCTTAACCTGTGGATTGTAACTCCTTTGGGGGTCGAACAACCTTTTCACAGGGATTGCCTAAGTACATCCTGCATATCAGGTATTTACATTATGATACATAGCAGTAGCAAAACTACAGTTATGAAGTAGCAACCAAAATAATTTCATGATTGGGAGTCACCACAACATGAGGAACTGTATTAAAAGGTCATGGCATTAGGAAGGTTGAGAACCAATGATCTAGAGGGTAATACTATCTAAGCGGTGCCCCAATATGATAAAATTATTATGATACTAGGGGCCCGGTGCACAAAAATTTCTGCACTCGGGGTGTGGGGGTCCCTCAGCCTGGCCTGTGTCCTCTTGCAGTCTGGGACACCTGGGGGGGATGTCCACCTGCTGGCATGCCTGGCCAGCCTGGGTGAGAGGTTGAGGGCCATTTTCAGGCTGCCCACAGCCCCTTCAGGGTTCGTGCACTGGGGGTGGGAGGGTGGGAGGGCTGGTGAGTGCAGGCCTGGACGTTTCCCACTGGAGGGCCCACGATCTCACATGCCTGGTGGGCCCCCACCGCTGAGGGGACACACCTGGCACAGAGATGGGTGGTAAGCCAGGGGCGGACGCTGGTGCAGGATCCCTCGGTGGGGCCCTGCTGCTGAGCAAACACACCCGGGGTGGAGCCGGGCAGTGGACTGGCTTCGGATTCTCCACGCTGTGCAGCAGACACTCCCGCACGCCCTGTGGAGGCCCCTGGGGGGTGGATGAAGGTAGCAGACCCTGGATGGGTGCTCCTGCAAGCCCAGCGGAGGACCCGCTCTCCCACACGCCTGGTGGAGGCCCCCGGGGGCGTGGAGCCAGGCAGTGGACCTGGTACGGGCGCTCCTGGATGCCACGAGGAGGCCCCAGGTCGGAACCCCCCCACTGAGCTGACACACCTGGCACAGCTATGCCAGCCACGGAGGCTCCCAGGGCAGAGCTGCCCTGCCAGCCTCCATTTTGGCTGGGTTAATTTGCATACAGCCGCTCTGATTGGCTGGTGAGCGTGGCTGTGAGCAGAGGCTCAGCCAGCCTAGGCAGGCAGTTGCAACAGAAGCCTCTGGTTTGCTTTAGCTCCATAGCTGCTGGCCTCCATCTTGGCTGGGTTAATTTGCATACAGCCACTCTGATTGGCTGGTGGGCGTGGCTTAGGTGTCTTGGGTAATGGTCAATTTGCATATTACTCTTTTATTATATTAGATTGGCTAGTCAGATCACACATTATTGACTCTGTTCAATAGCTCATCTGAAATAGTTGGGGTATTCCTGCTACTATGATGTTACTGAACACATAGATACAGACTGGAAATGCTTGAAAACTCATAGAAAATAATTACTACATATTATTTCATCTGTTACTTTTCTGCGATTTTACTAAAATCAGATTTTTTCCAAATTTTAAGGATGTAATTTAAGCAACTATTGGACTTATATCCTATATTATTCTACGACTAAAAATCTCTGGTGGAGAGCAGAGTTGGTACAGATAGTAGTGGCTATAGTTCCAAAGATGTGCCCAACCTTGGACTGGACACACAGGGGTACTCAGGAAGCACACTCTGAGATGAATATGTGAAGGAGGGCTAGAATAATTCATGCTAGTTTCTGTATTTGTCACCTAACAAAAAACATTTAAGGCATAAAATGTATTGCAAAATTCAAAAAGGGAAAAAAATGGCACATAATCATAATTAAATAAGATAAATGCTTTTGGAAGACAAACAAATCTGAAGGTAGTTGTATAAATGGAATCAGGAATAACAACAAAGGGCAGAGGTGGCCTGGTCTACTAGTATGTTCTCCTTGGAAGAGGCAGTTCTGGCTTAGACCTGGTGTATAAAGGGAGCGTTTTCAAGTCTCACATTAACAATGAGAGGGTGACCATAGGATGAGGCCTTCATTATCCAAGCCCATGAAGTCTCTGGGAGTTACATATCACTTTTTCACAACTTATACCATGGATGACCTTCCTTTTCAGAACAGAAAGGTTAAGTCTGGGACAGTGGACCTGACTGTCCTTCAGCCCCTTTTCCTGCCAGGAATGCATTAAGTCAGATTCCACTTCAGATCTAGCTTAATCTGTTAGGTTACTGCATGGAGAAACGCTTGTCCAAAAATGTTGTTTCTACTTTTAAACACCTGAAATGTTTTAACCGGGGAGCAAAGCTTATCATTACCTAATAATTCACCCATTGTGTCATTAAAAAATAAATGACATTATGCTCAACATTTACTGCACCAACTTGACCATTTGAGCTGCACAGTGAGTCCTCATCAGGGCTTATTTTTCAAAGTGCGCTAATGATTTCTAAACACTGACATGTTCTATAGCTGCTTGCTGTGTGTCCATTTTGTCTACATTAATTATTTGTGGGTGCAGATTTGGCAAGATAACAGCCTTCACAATAGAATTTTCCAACCAGTAGTTACTAAAAATAATGCAATATTGATGTTGCAGCTAAAGAAAAATAATGTGTTCTTGAATTAGGTCACAATTGCATATTCATAGTGGTCCATGGAACTGAACAGTTTGATGTAAAAAATCTACTTAATAAATGTATTTATTTATAACCAGCCATGTTCCAGAAAGAATATAAGCTGGCATAAAAAGATTCCTAAATTATAGCAAAAGAGCATATATTAAAAGGGGAATAAAAAGGGGGAAAATGGTGGAATTACATCTTGTATTTAATTTACTAGATTTAAGTCTGGATATATATGGGTGAACAGGCAGAAATAAGGAGACATAATAGGACCATGTTGTTAGCTTGATTCATTAAGCTTGCAAAAGGAGGCCAGAGTGGTGAGTTTGTAGTAAACCCGAGTTAGCATATTTAAATATATAATGGAGAACTTTCATATTTATATATCACTTTTTAGTATACAAAGAATATGTAATACATTTACTTTCTTATATCAGGAAGTCTGTATTAGAAATGCGGACACAGTCTCATAGGAAAGAGTTATTTGCCATGACAAGTTGCCTTTTGCAGGCTGTAAAACCAAATAACTTCAAGACTTATCCACTGATGAAGCAGAATTAGAGGGCTTGTTATAGAAATCTCCATGAGACCCTGCTGACAAATGTCATTCTACATTACCATATTTTTAAGGTATCACTTTCAATATTAGGTAAAACCTTATGGAGTTGCCATTTTTTTATTGTTTAAAACTAGGGGCCCAGTGCACAGAAATTCAAGCACTGAGGAGGGGGTTCTTCAGCCCAGCCTGTGCCATCTTGCAGTCTGGGACCCCTCAGGGGGATGTCCACCTGCTGGCATGCTTGCCTAGTCTGGGTGAGGGGCTGAGGGCCATTTTCAGGCTGGCCACAGCTCCCATTGACCCAACGTCCAAGCGAGGCTGGCTAGAATCAGGTTTCTGGGCTTTATTTATCTTCTATAATTGTAACTTTATTGCCTTGAGCGGAGGCCTAGGCAGGCAATGAAGTCTCCTGTTTGCTTCAGCTCTGTGGCTTCTATAATTGAAACATTGTTGCCTTGAGCAGAGGCCTGGCCAGCCTAGGCAGGCAGTTTCAACTCCATCGCTGGTGCAATGGAAGCCTCCTGTTTGCTCTAGCTCCATGGCTGCTGGCCACCATCTTAGCTGGGTTAATTTGCATACAGATGCTCTGATGGCTGGTGGGTGTGGCTTGGTTGGTGGGCATGGCTTAGGTGTAATGGAGTAAGGGTCAATTTGCATATTACTCTTTTATTAGATTAGATATTACCAATAGTAATACATATGTCTCCTCTCCCCCGCCTCTTACTGATTGCCCTCCAGCCTCCCCTACCCCCAAATTGTCATTTTGTAAGTCAAAATGGTTAACATCAGCCTTTTCAAATATTTATCCTCACAGTTTGGATATAAAATGTGATATGGCTCTTCAAAAGCATCAACATTTGCTTATCCTTGTTTAATTTTATAGCTTGTACAATTGAAATGTTATATCTTTACTAAGCTACAACTATGAACGAAGACATACTATTAATTATCATTAAATACACTAAGATACTTTTTCAGAACAGTAATTCGGCTATAACAAACTCTGGGTTCTGGTACTGTGTTTTCTCTAGTGATTTTTATGGGGCAGATATTGAAAACTATTTCATAGAGAAGGATAAAGAATTTGGACACAGAAGTCACTTTAACTGAGCTGTAATCCTGATTCAAACCGGCTTTGTGACACTGGGCAGGTTATATAAATGTCTATCAGTTTCCTCATCTGTGAATGGGAAATAGTGCTTTTACTTTCCCTAACAATGAATGCTACGCGACTGAGCATTTCTCTCTGTTTTGCTGCTGGGAAACTGAGAGCCAAGTTGGAAGCTCAGCTTTAGAAATTGCTTTGACCCTGTGGTCTACATATTAACAATATTCTTTTCTTTGGTTTTCAGTTATAATTTATTTATATTTCCCTTGACTTTAAGTATCTCTTTCTTCTTTAGTACACTCCTATGAAATGCAATGTTTTTATTATTTCATCAAATATTCCTTGGCACAAATTGGGTTAAAAAGAATAAATGAATACATAAATAATATACACTCGTTCTGAAACTGTTCACTGAGGGTGATTTCCACCAGGAAATATATGTTATGTTAATTTTTAAATCCAAATAAATTCAATCATGATAAAGCACTTTCTGTAGGGTACAACAACAGCAATGAATTATGAAGCCCTCAGAAAAAACAGATTTCAATTGAAAAAAGACTGAATTACAAAATATCAGTTAATGAACTTTATGTTCAATAAATCTTGCTACAAATTAAAGTTAAAAGAAATCAAACAGTACAAAGAGAACAAAATTCACTGACATTAATACTAAATGATGTTTAGCTATAATATTCCCAAATACAAATAAATGTATTGTACTTATTTGTGAGATGGCAAAATTCATATATGCCGATCACAACAGCATTTACTCTATTAATAAAAGCACGTTAATAATAGTTTTTGTTAAATAATGGATTTAATACTATATATTGTAACAATTATTCCATTGAGATATATCAACTCTAGAGGCAATTACACCCAAAAAATTCTAGTATTTTATGACATCAACATAGAATTCATAATTAGATCAAAACCATAAATAAATGTAATGATAAGATGCATTATTTTCTAGAAATACACAAGCTATGAGAAAGAAAGAAGTAAATAAAAAACTTAAAGGAAAATTATTGAAGTCACTATGGAGCTCATGCTCTACGATTTTAAATTAAGTCAAAGAGCAAGTAACAGGCTCAGTTATACCACAGAAATGAGTCCTAGAATGATAGGCAGGCTGTAATCTGTGATTCCGGTCAGTTGTACATTTATTAGAAACAAAGAATACATATTCTGTTAGAGCTAAATAGCAATAACAACAATAATAAATCCAGAAATCTATAGGATAAAAAAATTGCACTAAACGTACATTCTCTCTAATTATTCGAAGACAAGTGAATGATTTCAGTCAAGACATATTTTAGCTAAGACCTTAACATACTTTGAAGACAGAAAATGAAGACTCATTTGATGACCTATCACTCCTGTTTCCTCTGTCCTTAAACTCATTTCTTATTCATTGCATTTTTTCCTCCTTTCCCTCATTAAAAATATTATAAATTTAATTCTGGATGCTGCCTACATTTCCCCTTTGGAAGAGAGTTCTAATACTACCAGGTGCTAGGAGTATTGCCTGCTGTCAGGTTACTGCAGAGACTCTTCCAGGAATCATCCTGAGCTCAAGGGGGCTATCTCACCCAAAGTACCACACCCTCCTGGGGGTGCCCTGTACCTAAGGTAAGGTAGATACAGGGTACAAAGGCTTTTGCTTCAAATCAGACATATAAACTTCCAAGCCTTCACTGGAACTGACTGAGCCCACTGTTGCAACTACAGCACAGTTCAATTCCACTCCCCAACCCCTCCCACCTAATCCTGCTTCACTTATACTATATAATAAAAGAGAAACATGCAAATTAACCATCCCTCCAGTATAAAATATGCCCACAAGCCATGCCCACGAGCCAATCAGGAGCGAGTAGGCAAATTAACCCAACTAAGATAATGGAGGCCAAAGAGCTGGAGCAAGCAGGAGGCTTGGGTTGCCCCCAGCGATGGAGGATGCCAAACTTCCCACCTGCCCTGGCTGGACCTTGGCTCCACTCAAGACTACAAAGTTTCAATTATAGAAGATGAATAAATCCCAGATACCGGCTTCCAGCCAGCCATGACCACAGAGCTGGAGCAAGCAGGAGGTTGCCCCCCGCGATGGAGGAAGCCAAACTTCCATTCAGCACTGGCCAGACCTGGGCTCTGCTCAAGGCTACAAAGTTTCAATTATAGAAGATAATTAAACCCCAAAAAAGAAAAAAAGGAGAGGCTGGGAGCTTGGATTGCTGGGGGGCATGGCCAGGCTGAAAACAGCCATCAGCCCCTCACCCTGAAGGGGCTTTGGGCAGCCTGAAAACAGCCATCAGCCCCTTACCCAGGCTAGCCACACCCCCATGGAGTGAAGGTCCTTGCTGGGAGACTTGGCCAGCATGCAAACAGCCATCAGCCCCTCACCCATGTTGGTCAGGCACCCGAGTGGGGCTCCCACCCTGAAGAGGTTGTGGCCAGTCTGAAAACAGCCACCAGCCCCTCACCCAGGCTGGCCAGCCACCCCAGTAGGGACCCCCAGCATGAAGGGGGCATGGCCCACCTAAAAATGGCCCTCATCCCTTCACCTAGGCTGGCCAGGGACCTCAGCAGGACTCCCACCCTGATCCAGCACACCCTTCAGGGCAAATCAACTGGCCCCCACCCCTGCACCAGGCCTCTATCCTATATAATAAAAGGGTAATATGCAAATTGACTCTAATAGCAGAACCACCGGAAATGACTGGTCACTATGACACACACTGACAACTAAGGGGCAGATGCTCAATGCAGGAGCCGGCCCCTGGTGGTCACTGCGCTCCCACAGGGGGAGTTCTGCTCAGCCACAAGCCAGTCTGAAGGCTGCCAGCACAGTGGTGGTGGTGGGAGCCTCTCCCACCTCCTCGGCAGCACTAAGGATGTCCAAATGCAGCTTAGGCTTGCTTTCCGCTGGCAAGTGGACATCCCCCAAGGGCTTTGGGGCTCCCAGAGGAATGTCTGACTGCCAGCTTAGGCCTGATCTCCCTGGGTGGATATCCCCTGAGGGGTCTCAGACTGAGAGAGGGCACAGGCCGGAAGAGGGACCCCCACCCCGAGTGCACCCTCTCGTTTCCTTAGAAGTGTTTACAGAGACAGGTCCTAATAAGCCACCTGTAGACAAATCTCCATCACCCGAGGAGATGCTTTTTCATAATAATGGTGTTTAGGATTACTTAGAAAAGATTCAGAGAATAGGAGGTATTTGTTTAGGAATATATCCACAGAAGGATGAACTAAAAAGATGAGGTCTCTTTCAATATAAAAAGGGAAGGCTAAAAATGAGATAATCTAGGGTTTAAAATCTACTCTAATAAAAGAGTAATATTGAAATTAACCATCTATCTAGGATGCCTAAGCCACGCCCACCAGCCAAGCCATGCCCACCAGCCAATCAGAGCAGCTATATGCAAATTAATTCAGCCAAGATGGAGGCTGGCAATCAGGCAGGCGGGGTGGGTGGCAGGCCATAGGGTGGGCAGGGCAGGCTTGGCCAGCCTGCAAACTGCCATCAGCCCCTCACCCAGGCTGGCCAGGCATGCCAGCAGGGGACATCCCCTGAGGGGTCCCAGACTGTGAGAGGGTACAGGCCGGAATGAGGGACCCCGCTCCTACCTTCCCCCCCCCCGGCCAGTGCACAATATATTGTGCACTAGGCTCCTAGTTATATATAAAATGTATAATTTTCCAGCAATTCCTCAGCTTGCCAAATCCTCTAATATGCCACCCCCTTACATCTGTATTCTCTTTTTTCATTGGTCCATATCCTTTAACATTCAAAGGCTCTAGTATCTCATATCTTTCTTAAAAGACTTTTCAGCTTCTAAATAAGAATTATATCTTGTATCCATGTCCTCCACTACTGTCCAGAACAACTTACTCAAATCTGACCATCCATTCTACTTCCCTATGAATCTGTTCCTGCTGCAGTGACTAGTGACCACAATGCTACTGAAAGCATTGGGTACTTTCATCTGCACCTTATTTCACTTCTCAGCAGCAATGAGCATCCATACCTATTTTAAAAATGTTCTCCTTTTGCTTTCTATGACACCAAACTCTCTTGAGATTCTTCCTAATCTGGTGGCAGATCCACTTCTTGTAGGTTAGCTCATTTATACATTTGCTCATCGATTCATTCACTCATTTGGCAGCATGGAGTCTGGGATACAATAGTGGGCAATACCAGATTGCTCTCGCTTTCTTAGAGTCCTTCATAGCATCTCCCGTTCCATCTTACATAATCCTCTCCAATATCACTATGTTGCTGCAGGTACCATTTTTCTTGGTCCTTCAACTATACAAAGCTCTTCTTACCTCAAAACTTCATGTTTGGCCCTGGGTGGGTGACCCAGTTGACTAGAGCATCATTCTGTACACCAAAAGGCTGCAAGTTGGATTCCTAGTCAGGCACATACCTAGGTATGTGCTATCTTCCATCTAGGCGAGTATGGGAGGCAACTGATCAATTTTTCTCTCTCACATCAATGTTTCTTGTTTTTCTCTCACTCCCTCTGTCTCTAAAAAAAAAATCAATTAAAAAAAACAAACAAAGAACTTTAGAAGTTTTGTCCCAGCTAGTACATCTCTAAAACAGCTTCCATAAAGTTCCTCAGACAAACTTTCCCAGGTATTCCTCTCTCAGTCAGCAGATCCTCTTACTTCACTGCATCCTACTCTTCTCTATCTTAATGGCCCAGCAAAATACCTGGCACATTTTTCTCCTTAAAATAAATTAGACCAAAAACAAAACAAAACAAACAGCTGCTATTTTACTGCTGGTGTAAGAAATTGTTTAGGTGAAAAATGCAAATCATTCCCTAAGTGATTTGAGTTTATAAATGAAATAATCAGAATTAAATTTTGCTAACGTTACTCTCAAGAAAGACAACTAGGCTTTTTAATATCACATATGGGGCCATACACACCCAAGAGCAGATGAGAAAGATTCAAACCCAGGTAATTTGACTCCAGATTCTACAGCTCAGTATGGCTCCTCCTCCTTCACTGTATGAATACACAGCATTGCCTGACCAAGACACTCTATTCCAATTGCAGGCTAAGGAGGAGAAATCCAGGACTGCAGGGCTAAATAGGTCCTGTAGAGCTCACAGAAGTCACACCTTGGAAGGTTAAGCACAAAGTCATGTCAGCTGAGACAGAGAGCAGTGACAGTGAAGACACCAGACCCTCCCAGAGGACAGCTCAGGCACTCCGTCCCTCTGGCTCTTCTCTTTGGAAATACAGAATGGCTGAGACAGATACAAAGCCACGTTTCACCTAGGAAGGCTCTTCTATTACCTACGAAGTGTTACTAACCATGCGTATTCTGGAGGACTTCTCTAAAAAGAAAGCAATCTCTCAAAATTTTAGCTACTTTTTAAAAGAAAGGCAATGTATGAAATTACTATTTTTTTAAAACGCTGAAGATTTCACAGGATTTTTTTTCTTTTTACCACAGCAAAGATTTTCCTCTTTCCATTTATGTTTTATATATAAACAAAGAAAGCTACTGCATATGTGTTTTCTATGGGCACCCACTAATACATGTGAAAAGTATTTTTAAAATGTCTGAAAGGACACAAACCAAAGTTTTTGATCTTCAATCTTAAGAGTGTTTGAGCCCTAACCGGTTTGGCTCAGTGGATAGAGCGTCGGCCTGCGGACTCAAGGGTCCCAGGTTCAATTCCGGTCAATGGCATGTACCCTGGTTGCAGGCACATACCCAGTGGGGAGTGCGCAGGAGGCGGCTGATCGATGTTTCTCTCTATCCTTTTCCCTTCCTTTCTGGAAAAAATCAATAAAATATATTTTTTTTTTAAAAAGAGTGTTTGAGAGAGCAGGAATGGGGAGGCTGACACTATAGTGGATGTCAGAGCAGGTTTCTGCTTCAGCTGTAATGTTCCAATTTCTCTTAAAGGCCATGAACAGATCATGCGTTGCTTGTGTAATGCTAATAAAATAAATTAAACATTAATAAGTCCCACAAAGCAGCCTCAGTATGTCCTCTGTCATAATAGTTTTACCCAGACTTTTCCAGCAGAGCACTGTAAAAGTATCTGCTGCCAAAGATTTTTTTCCACCAGTTTTTCCCTGTGACTCAGGGAAACCCCAAGGAAGCCTTCTCTTTGGGCTGCTTTTACCTTGGGAGGAATTCTCACAGAAGGTGCTAATAATAGAAATTGTTCTTGGTTATGATACAGACTCAGCAGGGTTTAAAATGCCATTGGCCACTCAGTGGTCCTGCCTGTCGCAGCCGGCTGGCCGGCGCCATCTGAGCCATATGGAGATTGCTAAATTGGGAAATGGAGCAGCAGGTTCTGAGGCCACCAGCTTCCCTTGCCGTGTCCAACATCTATGGAACATCAACAATCCATGGCAACAAACCAAACAGTATTTAAATATATTCTGCCAGTTTCCTTTTTTACTTTTTTGATCCATGCCTGAAATAACCACATCTTGAAAGAAAAATATGTAAAAGGAAAAGCAGCCCATACTTTGCTCAGCTGAATTACTATTCTGTAGACAGTAATACTGTGATCAGATGGTTTTGGAATGCAATGAAAATACCTTATAATTGCCAATGTACTGGTATGTGTACTTCCCTCCTGGAGATAATATCAAGTGATGACTTTTTGCTTCTTTCAAAGATAAAAATTCTCAGACTTGAACTATAATATAGGATCAATATAGGGAAGCAACTGTACTAGCAAAAGAAGCCTATCAGAAAAACGAAAATCACCTGCCAGAAAATCTTCAATAAGGAGAAAAACACCATCAATTTAAATTTAGAGGTATTTTAGGTCAGGCTCTCTTGAACAAAAGCTCCTTGAAAAAAGAAATTTTATCAACATAATATGTACAGAAATACCTCCCGACTGAATAAAACCAAAATAATCTCAGACTATACAAATGCCATAAAGGCAATGAATGTGGGATCTTTGCAAAACCCCAGTCCACAAAAAGCACAGTGTATTTCTCTTTCCATGTGGATTTTCTATAACATATTTGCTTAAAATCCAATATGAGAAGCATGCTGTATATACTGTATAAATTAATATGCACACGTGTAGATTATGTAAAAAAACTGATACAAAACACTATTAATCTAGGCTTTGAAATCAGTGACTGGATAAAGATTGAAACAAGAAACAGTGATCAGCAGGGAGAGTATCCTTGAGATGCTGTTTAACCCAAGAAATTTCCAAAGAAGGTGCCATGCCCAGCTACATGCTACAAAGTTCCTGTCACCCATGTTTCTCACCAAAGCTTTTAAAAACAATGGCTGTCATTTCCTAAAGGACCCCAGAAAGGGGAAGTTTCCTCACTATTCTAAGATAATCTACATTGATGGAAATTATGCTTCTAGAGCAGTGTTTCTAGGTGTCTCTGTGTGTGTGTCTTGTTACTTGACACTAAACTACGTCAAAAAGATGATGCTATTTCTCCTCTCCTGCCTAGCTAGGGTTTCAAAAAAATTTGATTTGTTTTCCCCCTAGGATGAAAGTGAAATCAAAAAAATCAAAGTGCTCCCTAAACACCAAGAGCTCCCCAAGTAACTATATTGAGTAGAAAATGTGCTGGATCTGAGTTCTCTAAATAACGAACACGCCCGGAGGGCCTGACTCAGTGGTTGAGCATCGACTTATGAACCCGAAGGTCACGATTCAATTCCAGGTCAGAGCACATGCCTGGGTTGCAGGCTCGATTCTCAGTGGGGGGCATCTAGGAGGCAGCTGATCAATGATTCTCTCCCATCATTGCTGTTTCTCTCTCTCTCACTCCCTCTCCCTTTCTCTCTGAAATCATTAAATATATATTTAAAAAATAATAATGAATGAGCCTAACATAGACAGTGATGATAGGGGAGGAGCTACGGTGAGAAATTCTAAGAATGTAGAGATAAGAGATAAGATTTCACTCTGAAAATTAAATTATAAAATCACTACATAGTAAGTCAGAGAGAGAGAAGTTTAGTCATTTTGAAAAGCCAGAAATGGCACCCATATTAATAAAACTGGCTTCAGTGTGACTAAAATCAATAATAATGTATAACTCAAAGGAGAGTGAGCAATGCAAGTTTAGAAAAATATAGAAAAACGAACATTCTCAGTCCTTGTAAGGGAATACTTTGACTCAATGATGTATTCTTTCTGATCTCAAGGACAAGTAAACCCTATTTGCATGAATTAAGTTACCTTGGATTCTAAACTGATTTCATGCAACCTGCACAGGCTTGTAATTATATTCAGATCTCCCAAGTAGTTTGCCTTCAGAGAGAGAATCAGTTTTGAGAGTCAGCTCACCAGAAGATGATAGCCCCATTGGTAGTCCAACTGCTCATTATACATTAATATATTGGCATCCTGCTTTTTTAAAAAATATATATTTTATTAAATTTTTACAGAGAGGAAGGGAAAGGGATAGAGTTAGAAACATCAATGAGAGAGAAGCATCAATCAGCTGCCTCCTGCACATCCCCTATGGGAGATGTGCCTGCAATCAAGGTACATGCTCTTGACCAGAATCGACCTGGGACCCTTCAGTCCCCAGGCCGACGCTCCATCCAGTGAGCCAAACCAGCTAGGGCTGGCATCCTGCTTTTATTCATTGGTTTCTGGGAGCTTGTGTGCCAGATCATAAGAGACAGATTCACATTCACTATGTCAGTAAATCAGTTTCCGAGACTGTAAAGCTGACTACCAGACCCTATCACATAATATCGTCCTGCAGTCTCATCCACGTGATATTGGTGCTTCCAAACAAGGAGGAGAGAAGAAGCAATCCACACACTTCACAGGTGACATAACTAAAGGCACACGGCTCATATGTGGCAGAACCAGGATGGGAGCCTGGGCCTCCTCATTCATTGTCTTCCTTGCATCACACATGTACACGACACACTAGCTTTGTACTGAATCTCTATCTAAATCCCAGGCCTTAAGACAAACAGGACCCTCTAGGTATTCCAATCTGGGCACCATGCTGAGTAGAATTCATTTATGTAAGTGGCTATCGAACCCCCGCCCCCCCCCCCCCCCCACCACTAACTCCAAAGGCATCATGTTTTCTTCATCTGGGTTGACAAAAGAAGCTCTAACTTAAGAAAGTCTTACAAAAGTTTATTTACGCCAAAGTGATGACAATTGTCAGAAAGCAAAATCTTAACAAATTGAGAAAATACTCTGGACAATGGCAGTTTTGCAGCTTAGTTTGTATATTAGCATCAAATGAGAACATATAAGGAGGGTTACATGAAATTCACTGGTGATAGGTTACAAGACAGGAAAAAGCAAAACAGGAATTTCTGAGACTGGATAAAAAGCAAAGCAGAGAGACACATGCTTTTTACTTTGGTGGGCACAAGACAGGTAACCTTTACAGCACATAGAGATGGTATTCAGGGAACAGGTGAGAAGTTCTATAGTCTAGTGTTCTGGTGCCCACAGTTGTTTCTGGAGGGATTTGGAAAAGAAAATTCCTCTGAAATTTCAAAGATGCGTTATGTTAGATGCACAAAGACAGTAGACATTTTCAAAGGTGAAGACTGACCTTTGTCAAGGGAGCTGCAAGGCCTAGGATGTGACTACCCACCAAGATGCAATTTTATGTTCAGGCCACCCTGAGTGCTTACTTTGGTCTCTGGGTTTGTAAGGCCTGCCATGTGGGCTTCCCCTGAACTTGTCAGATTTAGTATGTGGCCCCTTTTTTGTCCACATCTGCCAAGTATAAAAATATTTCTGATAGTTAAAAAAAAAATAGCAGCATCCTACCAAATCTAACATCCAATATATGGGTACAGGTGGCATTTCACAACACATGACGCTTTCCTACAAATGATAGGAAGTGCAGAATAAGTCCTCAAAGATAACAGGCTCTGTTGCACAATGATAAGCATGCCAGCGAGTAATTTTTCATCTTAGCAATTTCAACTGAGGAGCAGTTCCAACTGTCAAGACCCATCCATTCCTCACTTTTCCATTATGAACTGTGTTCTAACATACATTACTAAGCTCCCATGTAACACACTGAATGCTATCATTTAGCATTTAAGTAGCTCTCCGAGAACACAAAGTGTTCTGCCAATCATGAATACTTTGCTCATAATGCCATCTCTTTGGAGGCAGACATACACCATTCTCTTACTTTAACAGCTAAGAAGCAAACATTGAATCAGAGTAAGTTAATGACACTACAGTTTAAATAACAATCCCAGCTAGAATAAAATGTGTATGTACCCAGTTTTGGCCATTCTGTCTTAATAATCTTTTAACCCTTCATGAATTCCCTCGTTTTGAAACTTTCTTTTTGGCTAGTAGAAACCTTCCTGATGCACTGGTCCAAACATGGATATGTAGAAGGCAGTCCAATAAGTAGAAAACCCATCATCCTGTCATGCCAGAGCCCAATATGTCAAGCTTGTAAGATATTCTAATAAAAAGTCCTGACACACCATTATGAATTAAATATTACTCAATGTTCATACAAAATTCCAATTTAGAAGGTTATTCACTCACTGTTAGTAAAAGTTTCTTTTGAACAGGCGAAAATAAAATTGGAGATAATCATCTTTATAATTACCTTCAGTTCACATGAATTTCCTCTTTCTCTGACTCAAATACCATAGGGCAAATCTCTGGCAAAAATTCAAGGGCCGCCAACAGCCTGAAATGTATAGCCTCCTCTTTTCAAATTTAAATCCCTCACCAAAGTCATATCTAGAGGGAACTGCATTTAATTATGAAGAATGGCAAAAAGAATTGCCAATAGGTAGAGAAGCCCTGAAGGGGGTGTATTCAAAGCCATTATTCCCTGTACCCCATTCTGAGAAAAGCAGAGCCTTGGCAACCAGCACACTTTGCTGCCTCTGACTGCACCCGACAGAAAAACTTCAGTGGCCCAGATGATTTGCCATCCATCTTCTGGTAGTCTCAGCCAGTCCTTTTCCTCTCACATGATGCCAAAAGCATATGGTTGTAAACAGCCCTACAGATGGATGCAGAGAACTCAGCGGAAGCCGAGGGAAAATCTGGCCTGCAGACGTATGGTTACACCATCGGGCCTGTGCTGCTCATAAACCATGTGAGTGAAAGTATTTACAAGATGAATACAAGAAACACAAAACACGTGGACATAAAAGACAAGAATTTACTGAGCTACTGCATTTTGCCAGCTAATTAGAAAATCTCTATTAGATTCATGACTAACATAAACATACGACAGGGCTATATACTCTAAATCAACAGCCTCTTTTAGAGAAAGCAAGGCCCATCAGTATATATTTTCAACGTTACAAATTTTATTTGACTAAGCCAATTATCATCACCATCCAACACAACTGAAATTACAGGTTATGCAGCAACAAAGCACATTATAATAAGCATTTAAAATCAGACCATGAACCTACTCCCTCTCAGGACATTATGCTTTAACTTATTCATATGCAGCACATACATTTAACATATTCATATATTAATAAATCAGTTCATAATCATATAATAGACTTGTCCCTAAACTAATGTTTTAAAACTGAAGATGATTCCTGTATACAAGAAAAACAGCCAAAGTATAAAAGTAAAGTGTTTGCAGAGAGATGCTACCCACATAAGGCACCATTAAGTAAAGACAAGTTTTATAACATAAGTATATTCTGCATATTTTAAACAAGCCTGAGCCTACAAATATAAGAATTTAATGACATAGAGATGGATAATATCATTATTCTGAAGCCTCGCCTTTCTACTGAATTTCTAAAGCGACTGAAGGAAGCTGATTTTATCATATTGCAGCAGACTGCCACTGAAGAGAGCAAATTGTCATTACTCTCCACACATTCTCCTTTAAGTTATTATAAGCAGTTAAAGAGTGTGCTCTACTGCACATTAAAAAACACCAAATAACACTCTCTTAGCACACAGGGATTTATTTATATAATAGAAAGTCTGAGTTGAAGGGAAGTCTGGGGCTGATGCAACAAGAACAGGTGTCACCCATCTCAGTGTGTGAGTTTAATCCTCGTGGTTGCAAAAGGATAGCAGTGTCTATGGGCATTATGTCCCTACTAGAGGCCTGATGGGTATTGGGGGGATGGGTATTGAGGGTCCCTCAGCCTGACCTGCACCCTCTCCAATCTGGGAGCCCTCAGGGGGGCCCTCTCCAATCTGGGAATTTCTGTCTGTCTTTGCAATCATATGAGCAAATTGTCTCCAACTCAATTTGGTTTGTTGCTCACAGGATAATAGAGGCTTTTTTTTTTTTCTCTTTGCTTCATTGGTGGAGTTTTCCTGGAAGTTTTAGGATATCTTCCCTTTAATTTTTCCTAGACACTCTGATTTTACTTATGTCTCTCACCTTTGCTTCCCCTCCATCCCCAACTGCAACAGTAACTTGCTCCAGGCTCACTTTGCTCTAGTGTCTGGGAGATCCGTCTGCCACCAGAACTACGATTCCCAGCATTCCTGATGCTCCCCATGCTCTGGGCTCCCATTTCCGGTCCTGGGGCTGCCACCAAAGCTACTATTCCCAGATCTTGGTTTTCTATTCCTGCTCTGTCTCTGTCCCATGGCCACCGACTCTGCCAAGTTCTCCAAGCTATCAGCTTTCCCTCTCTGCTCTCCATCTGGCAGCTTGAGGAGCCAACTTCCCCAAGCTGCTCCACTCTCTGTCGGTTCTCCGGCTCTGCTTTCCACCCCTGCACCTATGTATGCAAATTAAGCTGCCATCTTTGTTGGGTTAATTTGCATACTCACTCCTGATTGGATGGTGAGTGTAGTAGAAGGATGGTCAATTTACATGTTTCTCTTTTATTATATAGGGTGCCAGACAGTGGGGAGGAGAGTAAAGGAAGGAAAAGGAGAAATAGTGGGTGCAG
The DNA here is from genome assembly GCA_004026665.1 of Murina feae. NCBI lineage: Eukaryota > Metazoa > Chordata > Mammalia > Chiroptera > Vespertilionidae > Murina > Murina feae. The sequence goes on from PVJC01001233.1 coordinate 35,467, forward strand.
TTATGTCTTCCCCTTTTAAAATCTTTCCTGAAAGCAAGTGCTACCAGTGACATATTTAGATATCATTGAGCTGACTGCATCACATTTTAGTAAAAGAAATTGAAAAGGGTAGTTATTTAATGAGATCATAAGTGCTTTAAGCAAATGGGACTCTGACATGAAGGGAGGAAGAGGGAGCACACAGAGGGTAGGCAACCAGCAGCACCTGCCACTGTTATGAATGCACTGCTTGTGTCCAGTGGTTTCTGTGTGCAAACCCAACAAGACACAGTTCTGAAAGTCTCCAAAAATAGAATCAGTTTATACTGATTCTTAAAAAAATCTTCAACCAAAGATATGTTTATTCATTTTAGAGAGAAAGGAAGGGTGAGAGAAAAAAATCAGTGTGAGAGAAAAACATTGATAGGTTGCCTCCTGTATGTGCCCCAACTGGGAATCCAGCCCTCATCCCAGGTATGTGCCAGGATTTGGAATCGAGCTCACAGCCTCCCAATGCACTGGACGACACTCCAACCAACTGAGCCACCAGCAATGATTGCTGCCCCTAAAATCTCCAAGCTCAAACTGCTATATTTAATGTCCAGAATGACTTTGGAATGCTGTTAATTATTGTGCCTCTTTTTCCTCACCATGACTCACCCTCCCAACCCCAGATGAAGGTTATGAAAGAGCTGGAAGCTTAAGGTGTACAGGTAAAAGGTTGGGGGAAAAGAGGAAGAAAAGGAAAGGAAAGGAGTCCTCACTGTACACAGGCTCTATACTAGGCATGTCACATGTTCATCTCGCAGAAGCACAGCCATAACTCATGAGAGAGGTGGCATGTCCCCATTTACAAAGAAGAAAACAGAAGCTCAATGCTTCTCACTCGGCAAACTCTCTAACTGCAAAGTTCAAGTTATGTCATAAAACAAACTTTAGCTTATAGTTGCTACTAAGAAAAAAGGCAATTTCAATTAAAATATGTCAAATAAAGCAAAACAAAATAATAACAGTGACCAAAATATTGATATAAATATTTTAATGTCCATTTTAGCTTTGGCAGCATAAGTGTATATAACACAAAAAGGCCTTAGAGATTATAAATCTTTACATTTAATGTTATAAATATGGAGTATTATGACTCAGAGAAGTGCATTTATGATATACTACAGGAAGAGAGTGTTTTTATGTATCTAGTGTCTTCGGGGTTTCTGGATATATTCTCAAAAATAAAAACAGGCTTAATCTTTGAGGCAAATCATTCAATCATCAGATTGAAAATGGGGTAGCTACCTGGCTAGAATTAAAAATCAGGAAGTTTCTCCTTTGTCTAGTGTGACCACTCATGAAAAGTTCAAATAAATGAAATGTCAGACCCTGAATTATTCCCCAAAGCCATCTGAGATGCCTTGTCTTCGATTGAGGCCAGAAAACTAAAATACTCCCCACTCCAGGCCCCTTGCTGGCCGTAATGAGATGGCAGCTGTGGTTCAATGAGATGGACACAGATGGGCACACTTTTTTAAAGAAACTAACAGCTGGAAAACCCTTCTGAGTGCTTCTTAGCCTTTTGTTCCCCCTTCTTTCTGCCTGGAGACCGATGTGACATTAGAGATGTAGCATCCATCTTGCCACCAAAAGGAAAATGCTGCATGACACAGAGAAATAGAAACACAGAAGACTCGGGAGTGCTGATAACAGAGAATCTACTGTGTTAGCCTTGCATTGTCTATCTCTGAACTTGTTATATAAGAAAAATCACCACCATAGTTTAAGCCTCCTTTAATCAGGCATTCTATCACTTGTACCTGAAACATAGTGCTAACTGATACAACCAGGTCAGTGTACATCACATATGTATTCATTGAACATCAGGTCATAACTCTGGTGGAAATTTTTAAACATTATTTAGAAATACCTAATAAAAATATATCTAATGTGTTTTTATTTTCATATGCAGGGATTTTTTTCTAAAATAAGATTGTATTTTTCCTTTTCTTATTATATGGAATAAAGATAAATGGAGCTGTAATTAAAGTCTAAAAGCTAATATTTTTCAAAATTCCAAAGTGAAACAAGGACACACAGGTGATGATTCAAAGGAATTCATATGAAAATACCCTTGTCTCTACATAGTATATATGTTTCTCTGTTTCTTCATCATTTGTTAAAAATATTTTTTATTGCTTTCAGAGAAGAAGGGAGAAGGGGAGACAGAGAGAGGAACATCAATAATGACAGAGAATCATTGATTGGCCACCTCCTGCACGCCCCACATTGGGGATTGAACCCACAACCTAGGCATGTGCCCTGACCAGGAATCGAACTGTGACCCCCTGGTTCATAGGTGCACCTTCAACCATTGAGCAACACTAGCCAGGCTCTCCATCAAATTTTAAAGTATCATTTAGGAGAAAGCAGTATTTTCAAGTTCTCAAGATACAGGTATTATTCTTTGTCATATGAGTTTACAATGAAAAGTTATAAAATATGTTTTATGCAGAAAAAATATGTATTTTATGTATGTATATCTAATCTAATAAAAGAGAAACATGCAAATTGACCGCACCTCTGCTGCACCCCAAGCCATGCCCACCAGCCAATCAGAGCGACTATATGCAAATTAACTGAACCAAGATGGTGACCAGCAGCCAAGGAGCTGGAGCAAGCAGGAGGTTTGGTTGCCCTGGTGATGGAGGAAGCCCAGCTCCCCGTTTGCCCTGGCCAGCTGTGGCCTCTGCTCAAGGCAACAAAGTTTCAATTATAGAAGATAAATAAGTCCCAGATTCCTGCTTCCAGCCAGCCTTGCTGGGAGCTTGGGCTGCTCAGAGCCATGGCCAGCCTGCAAACAGCCATCAGCCCCTCACCCAGGATGGCCACACCCTCATGGAGGGTCCCAGTTGGAGGCATTAGCCAGCCTGAAAATGGCCCTCAGCCCCACACCCAGGCACTCGAGCAGGGACCCCCCCCCCCAAAGAGGTTGTGGCCAGCCAGCAAACAGCCATCAGCCTTTCACCCAGGCTGCCCAGGCACCCCAGTGGGACCCTTATCTTGGACACCCTTCAGGGCAAACCAGCTGGCCCCTACCCATGTACCAGGACTCTATCCTATATAATAAAAGGGTAGCATGCAAATTGACCTTAATAGCAGAACAACTGGGAATGACTGGTCACTATGACACACACTGACCACCAGGTGGCAGACACTCAATGCAGGAGCTGCCCCCTTGTGATCAGTGTGCTCCCACAGGGGGAGCTCTGCTCAGCCACAAGCCAGGCTGACAGCTGGTAGTGCAGCAGTAGTGGTGGGAGCCTCTCCCACCTCCCCAGCAGCGCTAAGGATGTCCGACTACAGCTTAGGCCTGCTCCCCGCTGGCAAGTGGACATCCAGCTTAGGCCCAATCCCCCAGGGATCAGGCCTAAACCAGCAGATGGACATCCCCTGAGGGGTTCCAGACTGGGAGAGGGCACAGGCCTGGCTGAGGGCCCCCCGAGTGCACAAATTTTTGTGCACCAGGCTTCTAGTATACATATAAAAACACAAGTACACAAATTTCAAAAAGAAATAGTAAGTTTAAAAAGTAGACATTTTATCAGTTTAAAGTACATATGACAAATAGTTCAGAGACAATTTTTATGTTGTCAAAGAGCAGAAGGTTTCAAAGGGTTTTAAGCTTTACTCTGTAACAATATCTTGTAAAAAGAAAACTGGAAAATTAAAATAATTGACACATCGCCCTAACTAGTTTGGCTCAGTGGATAGAGCACCAGCCTGTGGACTGAAGGGTCCTGGGTTCGACTCCAGTCAAGAGCATGTATCTTGACTGCAGTCACTTCCCCAGTACAGGGTGTACAGGAGGCAGCTGGTCGATGTTTCTAACTATCCCTCTCCCTTCCTCTCTGTAAAAAGTCAATAAAATATATTTAAAAAAAATAATTGACAGGTAGACAACTGCCAAATGTATGTAACCTTCATCCTCTAGTAATGGATAGTTCTTATGATGGATAATCTCAAAATAAATTTTGAGAGCCATGTTTTGAATTTCAGCCTCAGCTCCTCAAGTCATCTCCATCAGTAAGTGAAGTACAAAGGAGCCCATTTGGGAAATACATTATTTGATACCTACCCAAGCAGGAGGCAGAAGCCATATTCAGACATGTTTAAAATAACGAACTTTCTGTTGAGTTCTTATCTATGACTTGTGTTATTTTTATTCCATTTTCTCAGAAACATTTTAATAACCAAATGGATTAGAATGTGTTTCTTTATTAAAAACCTCATCAGTTTGTTTTAGACTTCAGTTTTCCATTCCAATACTTCATTATGTTATAACTCTTTTCCAGTAGCCAGAAAAGTGTCTGGAAAGAGAGGAGGAACAGCAGAAGGGGAGAAAGAGGATTAAATTAAGCAGGTGGAATTCTGTTTAGCATTATACTTGAAACTACTGAAACACAGCTTGATTCTCCAGATTATATTCCAAGTGTATAAAAAGATTTATACTTAAAAATAACACCAAAATTCCTGAGAATCCGGAGAGCTTCTACTATAAAAGTTTCCAATAATGGGCACAGGTTTGCCTGCCTTCTATCATCAACTACTTCCCCCTGTTCCCATGAGTTAATGGGATCAAATCCTTGAAATGCAGATAGTTTCTTTGCCTACAGATTTGTGACTATCGGCGCTGGGAGATTTAATGTGAGAGCACATGTGATCCCAGAATGTGTTGCTCTCTGGAACTCACATCTGATATGCCTAAGCAGCACGAAAATTCTATAGACATTGCCATCCCCTTCACAGTCTTGGCTTCAGAAGTGTTTCCTATGGCTGACGGGGCCTGCAGGGCTGTACAGCGAGGAACCTAGCCAGGTGTTGTTTTCTGAGTTCCTGCAAGAGCTCCTCTCTCCTGATCACACCATCATTTTCTTCCAGAGACCCCATCCTTTTCAAACCAATGTCATTGCCCATGTCAACCTATGAAGAGTGACTCACTTCTCTCTTTTGTAACTGGAAGTACTTTTCAAAGACTAGATAGAGCAAGAGCTTCATTTCAAAGTGTTAAGCTAGTACATGGCAGACTACTTCAAAGCAGGCAGTCTCAAGGTTAGTTATATCGCCAGGATTTCTTCCGAACCTTATCAAGACCATGTACAAGAAATGCCTGGGAGGAATTCAAAGAAATTCTTAGCATCCCTTTTGGTTTGTTTCCAACAGGATATGATATGCTGTAAGACTCCAATGCACTCGTACTGATACTGGTGTGTTGCCAGTAACAGTTTTCCAAGTTGAGATGATGCAACATGGCTGTTTGTTTACTCCATCAGAATCAGCACCAAGGCTAGGACACAGGGAAGCAGAGAGTGAGCCAAATCCCACTCTCTCCAACAGATGGATTATTTTAACAAAACAAATTTTTTTCCCAAAGAAATGTTAGACTTACTTGGGTGACAGTAATGTTCTCAGCTCATGAGACCACCTGAATGCTCATGTCCTCTTTTTTCACCATACTTTAGCAGCATACCAATTTTATTTCAGATTTACCCTGCAATGATTCTGCACTTATTATTATTTCTGTTAGGGCACTCACAGTATATCAGAAAACTAATTTTTCCTATCCTTAAAATGAGATCATATAAAATTATGTCACTTCCTAGAAAATGTAAATCAAGTAATTAGTATAATTTAAAAAAATTTATATCCTTATAATTTACATTTCAAGTAAATAATTTTTCTATAACTGTCTTTCTCTCCTTTTCCCTCATTTCATCAAACATGAACTACTTTAGTCCCTAGTGTCTGAAATCCTCTTTAGACTTTTTGACATTTACATAAATGTTCAATACTGATATTTTTTAATTTATTCTTAAACTGTTGTAGAATTCTTGGTAGAATTTGAAATCTTTAAGATTGAGTGTATAGCAATGAACTTTTTTTTAATCCAGTGACCTCCCAATATCTTATTTTTGTGCTTCTACATAACATGGGAAATTGAACCAGGAAAATATCTAACATCTAATCTCTCCATTTCATTAGTTAATATGAGCAGGTGCTTGAATGGCCAGAGAGGCTCCTTTGCCCCTTAAAATATATTTGTTTAAACAAGTCAACATTAACTCTACAATAGACTCATGTATTACTGTTGCTGGGGGAAAAAATCAATTACTCATTTTTTTACATTGAATGAAAAATTGCCAGTATAGAACTGTTTCGACCACCAAAAATGGCAACGTCATATATTTTAAATAAGAACACTGCCTTCCAAAGGGATTAATGGGCTTGTAAAAGAGCTGGAATCTAAACCCAGACCACTGCATTCCCACACCAGGTGGCCTTGCAATTTAAGCACACAGAGCTTCTTGACTTATCATCTGTCTTTCTATTATGGTTTCTGATTTCTACCATTCACAGACAAAAAAAAAAGGGAGGAGGGAGTTAAAGGGATTTTCTGCCTGAAGAGTAACAAAGACAATAAGACTATTTAAACCTCGACTGGCTACTGTATGGGATTGAAATGGACTAAATATTCCAATTTTACATATGCTTTTGAAAATAACATTGATTGGAGTTCTTCACAAATTAGAGAAGTGATACTTTTGCTTGTTCAATATAAAAAGTAATCAAGAAAAGAATTAAGAAGAAAATTAAGAATAAACAAAGGAAGCGTATAACAGAAAACTGATGTGTATATTTTGGTGCAGATTCTTTTATTTAAAATTTTCTGTGCCTATCTGTTATTTCCTTAAAAGAACTATTAACCCAGAACCCTCAAAGTGGAATGACTGGGGCAAAGAGTGCATGGCTTCTGATGAACACATTGGCCAGCTGACCTCCAGAAGGAAATACAGTGATTTTCATATTTATACTAGCCACTTACTGTTCTTCTTTTATGAACTACTGGATCACATTCTCTGTACATTTTCTGATATGTATAGTTCCACTCCTTTCTATAAATGAGCCCTGAACCAACAAGAACATACCGTCTTAAATGTAAAAGTCCTTTAAAACATAAGGCGGATATTGTTTATAAAAAATGTACCCTTACCTGGCCAGTATGGCTCAGCTGGCTGGGCATCACCCCGTGCACCAAAAGGTTGCTGGTTCCATTCCTGAGCAGGGCACATGTCTGTTTTGTGGGCTTAATTCCTGAAAGGGGGCGTGCAGGAGGATATTTTGCTCCCACATCTATGTTTCTCTCTCTTCCCCTTCCTTCCTCTCCCTCTAAAACGCAATAAAAAAAAAATGTTTAAGTATCCTTGAAAGAGTATGTACAAAAAAAGTGGCAAATAATTACTTTTTCATCACCCGATCGCTTTCCAGGCCGCAGCCTCTGGCCGGCTGGCTGGTCCTTCCCCTCGGCTTCTGCCTGGAAAGCGATCGATGGATTTCCAGGCCACAGCCTCCGGGTGGGGGCAGGCTTGCTCCTCCTACCCCTGGCTGCCTCCTGGAATTGATGGCAGAGCACACACACGTAAGGCTTAGCCTCCCTGTGTGTGCCCGCCATGATCTGATCGATTCCAGGCCGCAGCCTCAGGGCTGCTCACTCCTCCGCTCCCCCTCCCCCACCCCCCCCCTGGCTCCTGAGTCAGAGGTCTTCTGTCTGCCCTGCTGGGCCCTGGTGTGCAGCTTCTCTGGGGCTGCGGCCTCCGCCATCTTGGCTGGGCTAATTTGCATGCAGTCGCTCTGATTGCCTGGTGGACGTGGCTTAAGCATCCCAAAGAAACGGTCAATTTTAATATTATGCTTTTATTAGATTAGATGATATCATAAACATAAAGATAAGAAAGTCTTATCCAGTATTAAATTCTATTCAACCTTAAGATAAGCAAGAGAAATAAAATAATACAAAATTTATACACTTTAGCCCTGGCCAGGTAGTTCAGTTAGTTGAAGTGTTGTCCCACACACCAAAAGGTCGCAGATTTGATTCCCAGTCAAAACACATACCTAGGCTGTGAGTTCAATCCCCAGTCTGGGAGCACATGGGAGGCAACCGATCAATCTTTCTCTCTCACTTCTCTCACTTCTCTCTCTCTCTCTTTCTCTCTTTCTCTCTCTCATCTTAAAGATTTATATGTTTAGTAGAAACTTAAATAGGAATAATTAACCACCTTTAATGTAATTTTTATATTTAAATTTTCTTTAATAAGATTGACAGAAAACACAAATTCTTAAGAGAAAATTAGTTTTCCATGTGCTATTTACATTATCTAATTACAAATAGTTTTTTAAATTTAAATAAAAAATAAATGCTTTTCTGTGGTGACTGCTATATTTCTTAGTTTCATTGTACACCTACACAATGGAATACTACACAGCTATAAAAAAAGAAAGAATTCTTACCATTTGCAACAGCATGGATGGACCATGAGAGAATTATGCTAAGAGAAATAAGCAAGTCAAAGGAAGATAAGTATCACATAATTTCACTCATATGTGTAATCTAATGAACAACATAAAATGATGAACAAAAATAGATTCAGAGACACAGAAGCATCAAACAGACTGCCTAACTTGAAGGGAAGGCAGAGAGGGTGGTTGAGTGGGAAGAGATCAACCAATGAACTTGTATGCATATATGCATAACATGGACACAGACAATTAGGTGGTGAAGACCTGGGGTGGAGGGTAAGGGTGGACTGGAAGAGGTCAAAAGGGGAAAAGAGGGACATATGTAATACTTTCAATAATAAAGATTAAATAATAATAATATTTAAAATTTAATATTTTAGCCAAAAAAAGTTTAATTTTACATGCCTTTATTATAAAATACAGAATTCATTTAATGGTATATTTTTAAAGCAAATGGCATCAAGAACTTCTGCTAACAAAATGATAGAATTGATGTGCTTTACTCTATTATTCCCATTAAGTACAACTAAAAACTCTGGAATATGGACATTATCTAATCTAATAAAAGAGCAATATGCAAATTAACCCTCACAAACAACTTACCTATAAGAAAAAAACAACCTGAATTAAAGAAAATTTCTCTATGTAAATAAGAAGAAAATGTTAAAAGAAAAGAACTATTTACCCAAAATCCTACAACTAGTGAAAATATCCTTAAAGAATAAAAGGGAAGTCAATACATTCTCAAATGAAGGCAAGCTAAGAGTATTCACCCATACACCTTTCTGAAAAGTATGACAAAAGTAAGTTTAAAAAAAAAAAATGAAGTGATTAAAAAGGAAACTATCTGGAAAGAAAAAAGGACTCAGTAAACAAACAAAAACATGGGTAAAAATGATAGATATTCCTTTCCTCTTGAGTTTTCTACATTATATTAGACTAGTGGCTGGGTGCATGAAATTTGTGCATGGGGGGGGGCAGTTCCCTCAACCCAGCCTGCACCCTCTCCAATCGGGGACCCCTTGGGGGCAGTCAGACATACTTCTCGCAATCTGGGACTGCTGGCTCATAACCACTAGCCTGCCTGCCTGCCTGCTTGACCCTACCCTTCTGCCTGCCTGCCTGATCACCCCTAATTGTTCTTCCCTGCTGGCCTGATCTTATCCCCAACTGCCTCTGCTTGTCTGATCACCCTAACTGCCCTTCCCTGCTAGCCTGATCTCACCCCCAACTGCCTTCCCCTGCCAATCTGATCTCGCCCAGTCTCTGTCTCTCTTTGTTTTACTCAGCAGTCCTCCAGGACTCCCAGCTTACTGTGTCCCTCTTCCTCTTTCCCAGCTAGGAGGAGGTGGAGCCAGTGGGGGCCACTCCACTCTTTGCTGGCCTTCACTTCCATCTAGGCCTCTTCAGGCCAGTCTGTTTTATTTCATCATTCTGAGAGAGGCTCCAAGAGGGAGCTGGGAGGGAGGGAAAGAAAGGGAGAAAAGGCTATGAACTGGTGTGTCTGTGTATGTGTGCAGTTGTGAGTAAGTGTGAGTGCCAACCCTGCCTCCCTCATGGCCGTCTCCACTGCCACAAGTCCCCACCCACCAGAGCCTAATGCACGTGCAGCTTGGGCATTAGGTCAAGTGTCTGGTCATTGTGGATGTGACAGATCCAGAGTTTTTATATATTAGGATGGTGGAATAAAGTACACCAATGTGGTTCTAAATGTATGCAGAGAAAAATGCTTATGGAACATCTATACTAATAAAAGGGCAATATGCTAATTAGACTGAATAGACCAGATGTTTTCCAGACATCCTGGCCAAAGCCATGGCAGCTGCAAAGGCCAAGGAGGGCTGGCAGCTGGGGTGGCTGCAAGGGCCAGCAGTGGCAGCAGCAGCAGGGTGATGGAGACGACACCTTCCCCTGATCCGTCCAGTTGCCTCCTACAAAGGGAGGCCAGCCTGCAGCTTAGACCACTCCCTGCATGGAGTGGGCCTAAGCTGTCAGTAGGACATCCCCTGAGGGCTTCCGGACTGTGAGAGGGGGCAGGCCAGGCTGAGGAATCCCCCTAGTGCATAAATTTTCATTCATTGGGCCTCTAGTATACTATAAGTGAGGGTAAAGAGACATAAAGGAAAGTACTGTTTCCACTGTACTCAAACTGATAAAATGACAACACCTGGTGTGCAGGATGATGCTACAATCAATTGAGCCACCCAACCAGGGCTATCTCTCATGTTTTTATCTGTTTTTATATGGGAACTCTAGGTTAGAACTACCTTAAGCCTTAACATGACAGAAATCATATGAAATGTAAATGGTCTAAATACATCATTTAGAAGAATGAGATTAGTAATGCAAATAATCCAATTATATCCTGTCTATAAGAAATTTCACTTCAAATATAATATAGGCAAGATCACAGGACATAAGATCGACACGAAAAATCAACTGTATCTTTATATACTAACAATTAGCATATGGATACTGAAATTTATAGCTACTCAAAAACATATGCTAAGTGAAAGAAGCCAATCAAAGAAATACAAATATCACATAATCTACTGAACAAAATAACCTGACATAGAAAATAGATCTAGAGGCATAGAAGCATGCAACAGACTCACCATTCTCAGAGGGAAGGGGAGGGAAAGGTGGAAGAGAGTAACCAAGGAATTTATATGCATATATGCATAACTCATGGACACAGACAATAGTGAGATGAAGGCCCAGGGAGGAGGCAGCTGTGGGGAGGAGGGGATCAATGGGTGAGAGTGGGGTGAGGGGAAGGAAAGGAGGACATCTATAATACTTTCAACAACAAAGATAATTAAAAAAAAACATACAGAGAAATCTAACAAAATAGTGTGACTATGCAGAAAACCATAAATTACTGACAAAAGAAATCAAGAGCTTAATAAATAGAGACACATAACATGTTCATTGATTTGAAGACTCAACTCTATAAAGTTGTCAATATTTCCCAAATTAATATTCAGGTTTAATATTATTCCTTTCAAATTCAAAGTAAAAAATATTATAAAAATTGACAAAATTATTCTACAATGTATATGGAAATCAAATAAATTAGAGTAGCTAAAATAATTTTGAATAAGAATAAAGTGGGCCCTGACCTGTTTGGCTCAGTGGATAGAGCATTGGCCTGTGGACTGAAGGGTCCTGGGTTCAATTCCAGTCAAGGGCATGTACCTTGGTTGCAGGCACATCCCCAGTGGGAGGTGTGCAGGAGGCAGCTGATCCATGTTTCTCTCTCATGGATGTTTCTAACTCTCTATCCCTTATCCTTCCTCTCTATAAAAAAACCAATAAAATATATTAAAAAATAATAAAGTGGGAGGAATCAGTCTACCCGAATTCATGACTTATTATAAGGCTATAGTAATCAACACTGTGTGGTATTATTGAAGGGATAGACACACAGACCAATGGAACAGAACTGGGAATCTAGAAATAGTCCCACAGAAATATGTCTAGCTGATTTTTTTACAAAGGTAGAAAAGCTAAAACCTTTTCAACAAATGATGCTGAAGCAAGTGTAGATCCATAGGCAAACAATGAATCTTAAGTCTCACATCTTATACAAATGTTAATTCAAGATGGATCACAGAGTTAAATGTGAACTGTAAAACATAAAATTTTATTTAAAAAAATAAGATAAAAACTTCAGGATTTAGGAGTAAGCAAAGAGTTCTTTCACTTGACACCAATAGCATGAACCCTAAAATTGAAAAAAAAATGATGAATTGCACTTCATCAATTTTAAAACCTTTGCTCTAAGAAGGGCCCTGTGGAGAGGGTGAAGAGAAGCTACAGACGAGGAAAATATATTGGCAAAGCATATATGTCACAAAAGTATGTAGAATATAGAAAGAATCTCAAATTTCAATAGGAAAAAAGTAAGCCAATTGAAAACGGCCAAAAGATATGAAGAGATATTTCAACAGATTATGTATACTTAGCAAAAAGGGTCAATGAAAAGATGCTAAACATCATTAGCCATCAGGGAAATGCAATGTAAAACTATAATAAAACATCATTCCACACATATCAGAAAGTAGTGACAACATCAAATGCTGGTTGGGATGCAGAGAAACTAAGAAACAGGACCATTCATATGTTACTAGTAGGACCAAAATATGATAAAACAACTCTGGAACACCTTTTGATAGTTCTTGTAAATCTAGGCATGGAACTGCCATATAATCTAGCAATTGCACTCTTGGGCATTTATCCTGGAGTAATAAAAATTTATGTTCACACAAAACCTTGTACATAAATGTTTATTACACTTTTTCTATATAACAGCACCAAACTGGAATGAACCCAGATGTCCTTCAATGGGTGAGTGGTTAAACAAGATATGGTTCATCTCTAGCATGGAATACTAATCAACAATAAAAAGAAACAAACTAATACACATAAAAACCTGGATGCATCTGATAATTATGATGAGTGAAAAGAAAGGCAATCCCAAAAGGAAACTGCATTTCCCTGGTGGCTAGTGATGTTGAGCATCTTTTTCATTTGCTCTTTTTCTAGGTGTATATCATTTTTGGTGAAATGCCTGTTCATACCTTTTGGCCATTTTTCAATTAGATTGCTTATTGTATGACTCCATTAATATTACAATACAAATGATAAATTGTAGAAATGGTAAAGAGATTAATGATTGGCAGGAGATGAGGTGGGGACAGAAGGGAATTGGGTGAGGCTATAAAAAGACAACATGAGAGATGCTTGTGGTGATAGAACTATTCTGTACCTTGACTATATCAGTGTCCTGCTTGAGTACTGTACTATAGATTTTCCAAAGGTTCCCACTGGAACAAACTGCATGAAAGTACATGTGATCTCTCTGTATAATTTCTTACTCTGCATGCAAATCTGTAACTATCTCAAAATGAAACACATTTAAAAAATAATAGCAATTTATTGAAGACTTTGGTAAAACAAGACAAGGTGTAATAGTTTAGGTATGAAGCAGTCTGTAACACAATAAAGTTTTTTGTTTTAATTAAAAATCAAACAACAAACAAAACTCATGATGGCTCTCAAAACACTCCTTAGTAAAATCAATACTATGTGTTTTCCATATATGAATAAAAGGATACTAAGATATTGAGCACTATAATTTATTAACTTCATGTTCATATTTTGCAACATTATACTTATAATTGTGTTATTTCAATTCTTTGATTAATCAGATGCTTCTAACGGATTCTCTTATCAACGCTGTAAGATCTTGGAGGTGAATCACTCCTTTAAACTGGTAGACAGTTGTAAAAAGAAAATTAATAAAAATAAAGAAGAGAGAGGGAATGACCTTAGGTCTTGTTGATAAGCTAATACAGCATATACAAGGAGAGGAAATGATTGCGGTATAATATTTCTAATGCATTTTGGGGCTAACAGATTTTTTAAACAGTTAATCACAGGGCCTAGTCATTTTTGACTCTTTTCATATGACTTCTCATGCTATTTTCAATGTGACAGTTGATAAACGTTAAAAACTAAATGTAGACATAATTTTTACCAACATCAGCGAAAGACTCACTACTAAGTCATGATGAACAATTTCACTGCAGTTGATCTCTAATTTGCATGATACATCATAGTTTTCACTTAAGAGAATTTCAGAAAATTTATACCAGGTACAAACAGCAGGTGTTATAAGCACATACATAATCTTCTTAATGTTGGCATTTGCCATTAGCCCAAATGTATCTCCAGCAACCATATGATGAAAAGTATACCTCATTATATGTATGGTCCTGTTATAATTTTTCACTAATAAAATGTTTCAAACTCAAGACAATCAGTATTTATCTTAATATTTTTTTCTGGAAATATAGAAAAAAATTTATAGACAAGTGTGACCAAATTGTTAACCAAAACTCAATTATTATATAAGATGTAGAAAAAATGCTTTTAAATCCACTCTTCTAAACTGGTTTAGGCTTACCCTAAAATGTAACAGTGGAGGTTTCTTTGTAACTCTAAATTAGTGGAAGTGCATAATTGTTCATTTAAATTACTAACATAAATTATATATATATATATATATATATATATATATATATATATATATATATGAAATTATTGTACTCAAGTTACACAATCAATTATATTATTTTAAAAAGTATAAAATTATTTTTCCTGGTGTTCAGGGAAGAAAAAATATACACACCCCTTCTCTCATTTTAAATCAAAGAATTATATAGTTACAGAAAATATATATGTATGTATGCAATTTAAAACAACTACTTAAAAAACTAGGCTTTATACTTCATAATTACTTCACCATCTTATGAGAGAAAATGAGGAATAAAAATTTATATGACATTTTATTCTAAAAATTCAAAACAGAATTATAACAATGTCTTCTAATTGATGTAGAGAGAAGAGTGAACATAACTAAAAGTCCCCCGTTTCTGCAGCTTATAGATGTAAGAAGTTAAACATATTTTTCTATTTCAATACTTGAATTAACAATAATTTAAAATGTTATGTGCATTTGCCTCACTTTTTAAAATCAGGGTATTTCCTGAGTTATTCTTTTTTTTCCTTACTGTTGGGCTAACTGATTTTGTTTCATACTACTGCCAGTCTGAAAATCTCTAGGAGTGGGGAGAAAATCTGCAACACATTCTAATTTGGTATCTATAGACTGAAAGCTAAGAGAGTTAATATTTTGTGCAAACTAAGACCAAATTGGAATTGAATCAAATAAGCAACTTTGCTTTAGTGCATAATCTTTTCACAAATTAGTTAAAAATCACTTGTCAGATATAGGCATTTCCTTTCTCTCTTAATTTCAAGTCCTTTGCTATGGGTCTGACATCTGAGGTGGTTAGAAATCTGTCTTCATGATAAACTAAATGGTACACTATTACTATTCTATTTACTTTTATTGACAAGCACAACAAAAAATGATGTATCTATGAATTTATTATAGGCTAAAGATTCTACTAAGTGTTAGTCTCTTCTTTTTAGGGCACATTCTGATTTGACCCAGAAGAATGTTTTCTAAAATTGCTCCACAGAATACTAATTCTGACAGATGGTCTTCAAAAATCAGAATCCTTATTCCAGTAAGTTTAGGAAATTATAAATTATTGAGTTTGGCAAATCCTCTGTGAGAGAGAGAGAGAGAGAGAGAGAGAGAGAGAGACTCCTATTCAATTAAATAAATATACCATAACGCTTACTCAGAAAAAATAACAATCTGGAAAGAGTGACATTGTGGTCAAGACAATACGGGGCTATCTAGTCCCAACTGATTTTCTTCATCACAGGCTTATAAGGAAACATTTCACTTGTATTTCGGTTAGGGTGACAGTTTTGCATGCACAAGGAATCTTTGCCACTTGCAGACTAAAAGACAGAAGTGTAAGTGTGAATTATTGCATTCTTTTTCCTTCCTAGAAACCAGGTGTTCAGACAGCAGTATCAAAGGGGCCTGGGACCCTGAGCAACCAACTCTTCGGAGCAGAGCTTCTTCCAACTTGCATGGGAGAGTATAGTGTGCTGAACGAAAAACATTTATTGGGTTAAATGATTGAGATTTCACGTTTATTACTACAGTATAATCTAACCACCTTAGCCATTATAGTAGTTGAATTTCAAAAGAGACTTGATATAAAACAAATTACAAATGTTCTAATACTGAAAACTCCTTATTCATTCATTTTTAAAATACATTTTATTGATTTTTTTTATAGAGAGGAAGGGAGAGGAATAGAGAGTTAGAAACATCGATCAGTTGCCTCCTGCACACCCACTACTGGGGATGTGTCCACAACCAAGGTACATGCCCTTGAACCGGAATCGAACCCAGGACCCTTCAGTCCACAGGCTGATGCTCTGTGCACTGAGCCAAAGTGATTAGAGTATCCTTATTCATTCTTTATCAGCTAAATATACTTGTTAAGAAACGAATGTTATATTTTCCTTTTCTAGGTCTTTATTGAATATACTTTGCTGGCTATTACATGATAGGCACTGCTCTGAACTAAGTTGGTATCATAATGTAAAAGACATGCAAGGCCCTTATACTCATGGAGCATACACCCTTACTGTAAGGAAGAATATTCTCATGGGTTATATGCCCATTAAAAAAAAAGTTTCCTGAGATAAATCACATTGTATTCATAGCAACAAAAATGAACCATTAGTTATTTTTGTTAGAATGACAAATTGAATACTAAATCAAATTTGAGTATTTCTTGGTTCTCTTTAGCATCAGGAAACTTTTTGAGTATAATAATTAATTTAAAAATTTATTAGGAAAAAATATACTCTAGGTAAATTGAAACAAATTTCACTTAATTCCATAAATATAATACAATTTAAATTTTTCTTTATCACTAATCAAATTATGTTTTTATATGTTTTTATTGATTTAAGAGAGAAGAACAGAGACAGGAAGAGAGAAACATCAACAATGAGAGAGAATAATTGAACAGCTGCCTCCTGCACACCCTCCACTGGGGATCAAGCCCAGATATCATGGGTCAACTCTCAACCATTGAGCCACACCAGCCAGGCAAATGCTATATAATAAAAGCCTAATATGTGAATTGTTTGACTGAGAATTTGACCAGTTGCTATGACATGCACTAACCACCAGGGGTCAGCGCAGAACATGTTGGGTATCAGCAACGAAGCTCTGGCAGCAGCCAGCAGTGCTGGCCCCAATGGGCCCTGACAAGAGCAGGGCCTTAGCAGGATGGTGGAGCAGGTGAGTGGGCGGCACCAAGCCAAGGTGGGTGTGAATAGGGCCCGATGGCCCCTCAGAGGCAACCAGCTGCGGTGGGAGGCAGCAAATCAAAGGCCCCGAAGATGGGATGGTGGAGCAGGTGAGAGGGTGGCACCAAGCCCTGGCAGGGTGCCAGGTGGGGCACAAGCTGGGGCCCAAACCCCACAGGCCACCCCAAGGCACTCCACCCATGCACAAATTTGTGCACTGGGCCTCTATATTTTTTTAATAATACTGTACATTAAAGCAATTTTTATTAAGAATTTTTTCTTAAATTTACAAAAAATTTTATTTTGAATGTTTATTTCTAGCCAGCCATGGTAATGCAAAATTATCCTCTTGTACTAATAAAATTAGTATGCTTTCTATGATTTATAAGAAAGATATTAATATAATTCATCATTATTTTTAGCTCTCTACCTTAAAAATATTTCAAACATGTCATGAAGAATTTTATAATACATACATGTATCTTAAATACTTCTCCTATACTCTGTAAGGATATATTTTAAGATGCTGGTAATGTATCTATGTTTTATTTGAAAATTAACAAATATCAAAGGGAACTAAATCAGCTAAAGTACAACTGGCTGTACTTTGTGGTCAAATGGTACTTTAATCAATGCCAACTTGAGGAGTACTTTAGAGTGTGCTTAGAGAAGGACTTCTGAACACATGAATTTAATCAGTCCTCATACATTTACTGTTAGTATAGTGAAGAGTGAAATAAGATAACTTTATGTGATGATTGCATAGATTAAAGCTTCTGATTGAAAGGCTCTTAACTTTCCTCAAAATTTAAGACAGTCATCATCTTCTATCAGTTTAGTAAATAACAGCCTACCTTCAGATTCACTAAATATTGTAACAAGAGTGTCCTCTCTTGTTATAGCCAGAAGATGAAGCTAATTAGTACATTTTTCACTCAATAATAGCCCTTGCTCTGTTTTTCTTTTTTCTCTGCAACATTGTTAAGGTGTTAGCATTGTTCCCTTTTTCTTGAAATTCCATTGTCCAAATAAATCTTGGAATCCCCTTTCCTCATCAATTTTCCTGAAGAAAGAAGGATAGGAACCAATAAGAACATAAAATGGTTAGAAAAATTTCAACTCTAAAATGGAGCTATTTTACACTATAGGGATTAACCATATTAGGAAATACAAAATTATCTAATCTAATAAAAGAGTAATATTGAAATTGACTATTTCTACAGAATGCCTAAGCCACACCCACCAGCCAATCAGAGCGGCTGTATGCAAATTAACCCAGCCAAGATGGAGGCCAGCAGTTACGGAGCTAGAGTAAACAGGAGGCTTTCGTTGCAGCAGGAGTAAACTGTCTGCCAGCTGGCTGGCTGGGCCTCTCTGTGCTCCAGGCAACATTGTTGCAATTATAGAAGCCTCAAAGCTGAAGCAAACAGCAGGCTTCCGTTGCACCAGTGATGGAGGAAACTGCCTGCCTAGAGTCTACTAAGGCAACATTCTTTAAATTATAAAAGCCACGGAGCTGAAGCCAACAGGAGGCTTCGTTACCTGCCTAGGCCTTGGCTTAAAGGAACAGTGTATCAATTATAGAAGAAAATAAACCCCAGAAACCTGATTCCAGCCAGCCTTGCTGGGACATTGGGTCAATGGGAGCTATTGGCAGCCTGAAAGCTGAAAATAGCCCTTAGCCTGTCACCCATACTGGCCACACCCCAATGGGGTGGGGGTTCCCACTGGGGGGCTTGGCCAGCCTGCAAACAGCCATCAGCCTATCACCCAGGCTGGCCAGGTATCCCAGTAGGGATCTGAACCCTGAAGAGACTGTGGCCAGCCTGCAAACACCCATCAGCCCCTCACCCAGGCTGGCCAGGTACCCGAGTAGGGACCTAAAACTTGAAGAGACTGTGGGCAGCCTGAAAATGCCCCTCAGCTCCTCATCCATGCTGCCCAGGCACCCCAGTAGGGACCCAAAACCTCAAGGGGCTGTGGGCAGCCTGAAAACGGCCCTCAACCCATCACCCAGGCTGGCTACAGCCCAATGGGGTGAGGGTCCACATTGGGGGGCTTGGCCAGCCTGAAAACAGCCATCAGCCCCTCACCCAGGCTGACCAGGCACGCCAGCAAGTGGACAACCCCAGAGGGGTCCTAGACTGTGAGAGGGCACAGGTTGGGCTGAGGGACCTCTTGTGTGCACAAATTTTTGTGCACCAGGCCCCTAGTCAGCATATAAGATACAATCACTTTTAGTATGAATTTGGATAGTTTTTTGACAACTGTTTCCCCAGCACAAAAAATCCTATTGGTGTTATTGGACGACTTGGCATTCTTCATCAGTACCAAGGTACCTAAGAGACTGTTGTTGAGTAATGGAATTCATTAAACATTATGTGTATGAGTGTTAGGAACTTCAGAAAGCAGATGTTAAACTCTCAAGCATTTTGGTGCATACTATCTGTGATTAATTAAGCAACCCCAAACAGCCATGTTGTGCTATATTATTCTGTATTTTTTTAACGTAAGTTTCCCCAAGGACATACAATATAGCCTGTTATAAATAAGGTTTAAGTATTGAATATAAATCTCCCTAAAAAATGCACAGCTTGAATGGTTAGTTCTGAATTCCATTTTAAAAATACATTAATCATTATAATATCAAAGTACTTCCAGAGTGTAGATAGAGCTTAGAAAACAATGCCTCTGAAAGTCATTGAAAGCAATTTATTCTTTCTTTTCCTTCTTTTTACTTCATCTGATAATAAGCAACTGAAATATCAGGATTTAAAGTGGCTTAAAATTTTTATGGCATTGCCCTGGCCAGGTGGCTCGGTTGGTTCAAGTGCCAGTTCATGCACCAAAGAGCTATAGGTTCGATTCCTGGTCAGGACACATACTTAGTTTGTGGGTTTCATATGGGGGTCAACTGATTGATGTTTCTCTCTCACATGATGTTTTCCTCTCTTATGTATGTTATTCCTAGAAATATCTGAGTTATTTCTTAAGGTAGTTTGAAACCAATGTATTTAAATGATGTTCTGATATGTTAAAGCAGTGATGTAAATTAATTAAATATTTTAATTTCCATTTTCAAAGTCATTCCTTTAGTCAATATAGATATGGGTTTATTTTTCACTTTGCATTTAGCATGTGGGAAGCTTTCTGTTCACAAAGAAATTGTCCAACTAAAACCTAGACTACAGTTATAAAAGTTAAGGGAAAATGTGCAATATGGTACAGTCTTTTAAAAAAAGTCCAAGATACCTAATATTCTTCCTGATTTAAGTGAACAGATTGAAAATACACATATAAAAAGGCAGGATCAGATCCCATAGGTAAGAAGACAGAGAATATGTTTTTCTTATGATATTCTGAAAGTTCAGCAACTTGAAAATATAATCTCCTGAGTAAAACAAAACAATATCAATTAAGAACATCCTATTTCTACATTAACATCTATTCTTTAGTATCTGAATAAGCTAATTATATAAGCACTCATTTTTTTGAACACTAGAGGGAGTGCATAAAAGGAAAAGAAAAAAAGCAGCCAAATATTGTTATTACCTAGTTATTGAGTATTTTATATAATATTGGACCTTTGCAATAAACTGCTTGCATATTTCTTACAGACACAGTGGAATGATTAAAACTCATTTAAACAGTGGTCAACTTCCCTTTTTATATGTTATTTTCCAGTAAATTTAAATTTGAGAATGACTAATGGTAAGAAAGGTGAACAATATTCAAGAAACTGAAAAACCTAGTGCAGGCTGGAGATAAAGTAGCAAGAAAGGAGGGGAGAGCGATAACAGGGTAGGAAGGGAAATGTTTTGAGGCCTCATAACCATTGTTAGTACTTTGACTTTGAATGAAATGGGAAGTCACTACAGGGATGTGAGCAGAGTTATGTGATATAGCTTTATCTTGACTCCTGAGCTGAAAAAAAAAAAAAAAAAAAAGTAAGGAAGCAAGAAAGAAGGAGAATAGGAGGTCATTGTAGCAATCCAAATGGGAGGATGTTGGCTACTGATGGTAGCAGTGGAGGAGATAAGAAATGATCAGTTATGAGAAACATTTTGAAGATACAGTACAGCCAACCAGACTTTCTGATAAAAAGTGTACATAATGCATAAAAGAGGAGTTGGTAATGACTCCAAGGTTGAGAAGGATGAGCACACCATCAGGTGACCTGAGAAAGACGGAAAAGTATTAGGTTGTGCGGGAGCGAAGAGATCAGGGTTCAGTTTTGGACATGGTAAAGAGATGAGGATATAGAAGAGGGCTAGGCAGTCAGGGATAGGACCATAGGGAGGGTAAAGGAGAGCATTGCACACAGGGGCAGAGTGTAATCAGGTGACTGCACCACAGAGACAAACAAAAGTACCTAGAACTAGACCCAGCTCCGCAGGAGTTGCTAAGGCAACCCGGCTGGCTGGGGAACACTAGACCAGGCTAGGTGAGAACAGTGATGTCACCGAGGACTTGAAGTGCAGCCTTAAATCAAGTCCTCCAGCTGGTGGGAACTTGAGCCTTGAAATGATTGGGTGTTGCACAGAATTCTTTGAAAGAACAAATCAAAATCCAGCAAAGCATATATTTACCTCTAGACAAAGATTAAGGAGTACCCACTTTGGCCCCCCTTCCTGATGCACCCCTGTGGCAGGGAGTCATCTATCCCTCAATAAACTTTGCTTGTGACAACCGTATTTTTGTCCGTAAACTCATTCCTTGATTTTTCCAGACAATGAACTCAGACCCAACTACCACATTTCAGTTTCATCTTTGGCGGTCCCACCGAGATTCACACAGATCTAGGGAACAGTAGGAGACCTGCGGGACGGGTAAGCAAAATGGACAAGCAAAAACAGGCTCTTTCTCTCTCTTCTGCTCTCTCCCTTTCATCAAGGCAAAACCATTGGTCTCCTGTTGGCCAGTTAAAGGTGATCAGTGTGGCTGCCCGTTTTAAGGCTCAGGAGATAGACCCTTGGGGGACAGTCATTCTAATCGCTCCCATCCCAGGAGAATGTTGGAATGACTCTGAACCTGGTTTCCTTCTTTTTCTCTCCTTTTGCTGTTCTGCCCAAAATTGGATGGAAAGTGGAACCTGGGGTCCCTGGAGTCTTGACTTTGGTAGGTTGACCTGATGACTATGGGAACTCCTTCAAGCAGGAGCCCAGTTAAGTGTGAGTGGATGGCTTTCCACATGGCCAACACCTCCTCGGTCCAGACTCCACAGGCATAAACTTCTTTCTCTCTCTCTCGGATTTACTGGAGGAAAGATGGTGTCCAGATTTTACACAGGTTGCTGGCAGTCATCATCACCCACCTGGATGCCCTGAATATCTGCAAAGACTTACTTTTGTGTGAGCTTTTGCTCCAGGAAAAGTATCTACAATTTTATAAACTGTTAAAGGGCTCTGTTAAGGGGGAAGTGGGGGCAGGGAGGGGAAGAGATTAAGAACCACTGTAGCTAGAAGACAATTAATTTCAGAGATATATATTTTTAACCTGGTATTTTTCTGTCATATGAACACAGCTTGAAATCTTAGAACTTGATATTATGAAAGAGGTAAATAAATGCCAACCTGTTAGCTTTCTTATAGTACTAGAGAAGAGGACCTGTTAAAAATCATCACATTTGCTTTCTCTAGACTAGTATGTTATGTTATCTGTAGTTAAAAATCTTTTTATAGTGTGCCAAACACCATAGTAATTATAGCACAATGGGCATAGCTATATAATTTGACTCACTTTAATTATTCTAAAAGTAAACTTAACTCAGACATCAAACTGCAGTACTATCTGCAAAGCAGGAGGAGGGAAAACAATCATCATAAATATAAATTCTGTCTTAACAATGTTCATATTTCTTATCTAAAGTAGAGTCTGGAATCTTAATTCCTTGGAATCCTCACGTCCTTTCATTTTCAAAAATAAAAATAGCTTATGCCATTGTGAACCTCAAGAAAGAATATATCTGCAAAGGACTCCTCGAGGTTAATGGGGCCCAAATTCATTGCCAGTCTGGAAGCCACTGCCAACAGAGGCCTCTCATGCATGCTGAATTTCAGGGAAAAGATAGGGACTGCACAGTGTTCCTGCCATGTATATCAACCCTTATAAAGGAGTTCCTGCTACTGTCTTCTGACCAATAGGTGGAGACTTACCCTGTCCAATAGGAACTGTGTAACTGTTTTCATTTGCATCTTTACTGACTAATCAGAGCAGCTCCATAATGAGCAATCAGAATTAGCCATTCCAATGAATCAGAACAGTGATAGACCAATCAGACTATGCAAATTTTTATTCCTCATTTGCAAAACACACACACACACACACACACACACAAACAAACAAATAAACAAAAACAGACCAGTCAGGGACTAAGGATTTTCTCTATAAAAGGTGAACACCTCTTGTCTGGTAGAGTACACCTTTGGCTTCCTCTGGCCTGAACTGCAATTCACAGGATTGCAAACTGCTTACCTGAATAAAGTTTCTCCTTTTACCATGCCTTAATTTGAGTTTTCTTGTTGGCTTCAGGTTGGTGGCAACAATCTTTTATTGATACCATATAAGGCAACATCTTGCCTGATTTAACAGGCCACTTTGATTTGGACATTACTTAGATATACCTATTTTCTCATTTTAGTTAATGCTACTTTCTGGTTCTTGTTTATAGTTGAAGTAGCGGTGACTTGGTTTACTAGGTCCTATGGGAAACCTTAATTTAGACTATTTCTTCCTAATGAACTAACTTTAAATATAATTTAAAAAATGTCTATCTATATTACACTGGGGAAAAAATGAACAGAATTTTAGAATATGTGAGGGGAGGGTGGCTTACAATCAATAAATTCACTTAAGAAATCTAATTATAAATGTACCTACAACATTATTAGCCAGTTCAGTAACTTTGTACCTGGTAAAGAATTTGACAAGCTTCTATATTTATCAGTCATAGGAGAAACTGAAACAACTGTCAAACTCTAAATATCTCAGAAAACTTAAAGATAGCACTTCCCTTCTAAGGCAATTTGATAATAACAAAAGAGAATAAAAGTTTCCCAAATTCCTTTATTCTCTTGAAACAGCTGTACACAATGCTAGATACCCATTAGCTGTGTCTTTATTTTCTCAGTCATAATATGAAAAAAACTAACTGTTTCACTAATATTTTTGTTTAAGACTAAGCAGGTCAAAGGTAATCACCTATTTATTTGAAAGGTGCAAACTGCAAGGCCTAATTAACTCACTAATAATTTTGCTTCAATACTAGCACCCAAATTTGACTGAAAACCACAAAACCAATCATTGTTACCACAAAGAAACAATAAACTATACAATAAGACTTAAATTAAATAGTTTATTAGCTTCTCTTGAAATTTAAGAAACAATACCCATATATATACTCTTACTAGGAGTAAATATTTGTGAAACTCCCTGGAAAACACTGGCAATAAGGATGGAAAACTAAAACTTTTACACCTTTGTTTTCTAATAAAATGTAAAAAAACAAAAATAAATAGAGTTTAATAAGAGATAGTGCTTAAACGCCTGGGCTCTAGTAATAAATTGCCTGGCACTGAAACCTCACTTCTCCACTTACAATGAAGTGATCTTGGGCATGTGACTTAACATCTCTGGCCTATTTTCTTTAAAAAAAAAATCTATTGTTGAAAGTATTACATATGTCCCCAATTTTTCTCCATTAACCCCTCTCACTCATCCTGCACCCCGCCCTAGGCCTTCACCACTATTGACTGTGTCCATGGGTTATGAATATATGCATACAAGTTGATCTCTTCCCACCCACCCACCCACACCCCCCTTCCCTCTGAGATTCCTAAAAAGGTACAATAGTACCTTTTTCATATGTCTGTTTTGAGGATTACAAGATTTAAATATAAATAAATTGCACTTAAAAGGATATCAGACACCAAGTAAAATCTGTCTTAGCCATTTTTATTGCCAAAAATATTCTTTTTTTTG
Source organism: Murina feae (assembly GCA_004026665.1). Classification (NCBI taxonomy): domain Eukaryota; kingdom Metazoa; phylum Chordata; class Mammalia; order Chiroptera; family Vespertilionidae; genus Murina; species Murina feae. Next base: position 60,529 of record PVJC01001233.1, read on the forward strand.
TGATATTTAACAACTATAAAAAATTGGAAATAAATAGAATGTCCAATATTATGGGGACTATAAAGTAACATAGCAGATCTACATAATGGTTATGACATAATAGTATTCAAGAAAGCAGAAATCATATAGTTTCATAATGTTGTATGACTTCATCTATGTTAAAATACTATACAAAAAAAACAAAGAAAATATAGTCAAGTGTTCAACATATCTATTTCTGTGTAACACTAAAAATAATTTTTATTTCACCTTTAAAATCTTGAGATTCCCCTCCCCAGAAAAAAACAAAATTCTATAGCATACTGTATTGCTTCTGAAATTAGAAAATAAAAAGTTCTTTAAAAAATTACCACCTTGGTGGTTAGGTTGAGAGAGGGATGAATAGGTGGAGCATAGCCATGATGGGAATGTGTCATTATACATTTGTCCACATCCATAGAATGCTGACTAGCAAGAGTGAACCATAAAGTAAACTGAAGACTTTGGAAGATCGATTATAAATAAATGTACCCCTCTGGTGGGAGATGTTGATAATAAAAGAGGCTATACATGTGTGGGGATAGGAGATATATGGGAAATGTTTGTACCTTCCCTCAATTTTGCTCTGAACCTAAAACTGCTCTAAAAAAATTAAATAAATAAATAGAATCTTAATGAAATAATTAAATTTATTTTTTAAAGAAAAAAGTTTCCTTTTTTGTTTTCTAGTATATTATTTATACACATTTGAATCAGAAAAAAAAAAGCAGCCTATTGGAATTTTACCCCTCTAATTCTCAAAAATCACCAAAGGAATTTTTCATGATTAGTTCCATAAAGGTTTCTGTAGTTAAATTTATTTGGGGAAACTATATTTTATTCAAACTTTCATTGTATCTTTTCTCCTATAGTTTGATTTAAATACCTAAGATCTTCAGAGCAGTGATGTAGGAAAAAAACGTAATCCGAGTAACAATAAAACCTATTAGATTGGTTTTATTATCTACTAGAGGCCCGGTGCATAAAATTCGTGCACAGGGGGTGGGGGGGTTCTCAGCCTGGCCTGTGCCCTCTTGTAATCTGGGACCCCTCAGGGGATGTCCACCTACTGACTTAGGCCCATGCCCTGGGGGATCCGGCTTAAGCTGACATCCCTCTGGCAGCCCAGGAGCCCTCAGGGGATGTCCACTTGCCAGCAGGGAGCAGGCCTAAGCTGCAGTCAGACATCCTTACCGCTGCTGAGGAGGCAGGAGAGGCTCCCACCACCACTGTTGTACTGGCAGCCGTTAGCCTGGCATGTGGCTGAGTAGAGCTCCCCCTGTGGGAGTGCACTGATCACCAGGAGGCAGCTCCTGCATTGAGCATCTGTCCCCTGGTGATCAGTGTGTGTCATAGTGATCAGTCATTCCCAGTGGTTCTGCTGTTTGGGTCAATTTTCATATTACCCTTTTATTATATATGATTATTTCACTATTACTTGAAGCAAACATTTATTTCTTACTTTAAGCTGCTTGAATTTCTTATCATCTAAATCTCTTAGTCTTGGATGGTTATATGCATTGGCAATAAAGACAGTAAAAGATGGTTATTGGTTATCTTTATTTTCTCAGAACCACTATGCATTTTCAGTAACATGTTAAGTCATCATGCTTAAGAAAAGAAAAATTAGAAGGCATTTTAGCATCTGGTAAACATGCTTCAGTTTGGGATGTAGACTGCTGAATTGAGTAGTAAAAAAACAGCTATTACTACAATTGAATGAACTGAGCAATTTCACTCATTCACAACTTTAGAACTTGTAAAACAATTGAAATTATTCTTTATAATTTGTTTTTGTAATGAATTTTACATGCACAGACTCATGAACCAAAAAATGGTAGGACTTCCTAGAGCAATAAATGAAACAACTTTAAATAGATAAACCATTAAAAAACACACACACTTAAAAACAAAAATATATTGAAGGTAATTGTTAATTATGTTTTCATCAGCCCCCAAATGGATTGTTTCCTATGGGTTTTAAAAGTTTTCAAAATTAAACTTACTTTTAATTTGCTTCTGTTTATGAAAAATCATGAGTGCTCTCCAATCCACAGCCACAATGCTGACACACCTTCCCACCCATGAAGTCCATGAGTGATCCCAGGGCACTGATCTTTACTGGTTCCTGGTTCCTACATGATAGTTTTGTCTACTCACAAGGCTTAGTCATATATGCATATATATCTTCAACCCACAGAGCAACCTTGTCACTTAAAATTATAAATTGCAACACTGTGAAAATGTTCCAGGTTATAATCAGTCTAAACTAAAACAGAATTCACCTAAAGCAGCAATGAATTTTGTTTCCAATAAAAGGCTGTTTATTACATATTTCAATTTCTCCCAAACTAATGAGATCTGTGATCCCACATTAACACCAACATTTGGTGCAAAACAGTTCACCAGTGAGTTCTTCATAAAAGAACAGGCAAATTAGTACCTAGAGATGTCAGGTTATTTGAGAACTATTTTTAAAAAGCAATGGGTCTTTTTCTTACATTTCTAAAAATGGATGATCCCACACCTTAAAACCAGTAATAGTTAATTTTAACCTTAAAACTCTAGAGTTTCACCACTATTTTTTTTCAGGGTAGAAATAAGCAACATCTTGACTGACTTCCTATTAATTCCTATTTCCTGTTAATTCCTTCTCCTCTCTATCTTTTCAAATCTTCTCTCAAAGAAAGATCCAAAATTCTCCTTTTTGACCTTTCATTTCCCCAAAGAACTTATCCTTCATAAAAATCTCCACTATTTAGTTGTAACATTTGGGATCTTGTATATGGCATTGATCCTTTTTTGTTAATCATGGGAATCTGAATAAATTGTTTCTTAAAATTCATATCTTTTTAAAGCTTCTACTCTCCCATCAAAGGTTTATCGTACTACTAAGTACATAGCAAGTATTGGTTTATTAGTCTACATATACTTACTCTTATTCTCAATTCTGCTTTCTTTCCCCTATTAGGTCATAATGAGAGTGGCCACTAAAAGCAGTAATTCCTCTTTATGCTATTGATGTTCAAAGACATAATAAATGCATCACAAACTAACCTTTTGGGCACACTGAGAGGAGAAATTATAATTTATTCATCTGGGTAACACTAAAAGATAATATAGTATATAGCAGGTGCTGAATAAATAGGTTGAATTATACTTACGGCTTTTCCATTATAACACAGAAGACCGAAACATCCCTAATATTTCTGAAAAGTCAAGTTATTTGAGGTTTTATTAAATTCTGAGGACAGAATAAAACTGCTCTTAAACTTTGTAGAAATCCTGTTCTACTTCTTTCAATATATAATCTTATTATAAATGATTCAGTAATTGTTAAATAAGTAGTCATAAAAACACCCAAAATAATAAAGGAATTTTGTTACTAATTATTGGCATTGCAAGAAGCTACTATTATGTTCCAATTGACCATACTACCTGAATTTTCAGGTTACATAAAGTCCAGTAAGCTTCTAAAAAGAAAACCAATTTCAAAATAATCTGAAATCAAAGTCCAATATTGTTGGTGAAGAGTTTATACAAAAATAAAGAGAATATTTAAAAAATATATTGCATTTTAGGTAGAATAAAAAAAAGAAAACAAGTATCAAATGTTCACTGATACAGCAATCTAGTCATAACTTTTTAATTTCTAATTTCTGTTCTAATTTAATAAGAGTTCTCTGTTCACTTGTATCAAAATATATTAAAGCCTAAAAACACAGCATTGCCAATAAAGGCATTAGAATTCTAAATATAAAAGTTTATATTTAATAAATGTCAGAATTTTGAGTATAACAACTGATGAATTTATAGTGACATTTATATTTAAAAGTCATAACTACAGAGACCAATAAAGTTTATAATTTACAAAGTTTTCAGTTACTCCTTCGTTAAAAACTCTATCGAAGACGTGTTCAGTCACATGTGCAGTATTATCTTTAAAAGACAAATGCTGGACAACTGCAAAAGGTTATACGCTAAACATGCCCTATAAATACTTTGTTCTTGAAATATCTATCATTATATTATATAAATAGCCAGCGTTTCCAGGTTCAGCCACAGTATAATACAATTCCATCTGCAGACCTAGGATGATGATATCCTCACAAGAATAATTATCAATCACAGCACATCGTTTATCACTCATAAATTGCACTGTCAGGGGTGAGATTTTTACCCCAACAGGGCCTGGCAGCCACTCAAACTTCCAAAGCATCAAGCAAAATTTTATCTCTAGATCTGTTTAGAGGACAGATCTTTTCATTTACTTGGTTGCACATTATCTATGCTTTTTCATTCCTGTTATAAACTACCTGTTTCCCCCTTTAAATATTCTCCAGTAAATGAAAACACAGGAAGAGTAAAAGGAAGAGATATTCACAGACTCCTTGATTCATTTCTTTGTGATTCTAACCAAGAGCCTTAGGAAGGTTAGAAGTTTCATGATAGCTCTACATGATCTCCCAACATGGACAGAACAATGAGGCAAAACAGCACTAAGACCATGTGCGGTTCCATGTCATTTATTCTGTCTCAAGTAGGGAATGAAGTGACACATCATGTGAAAGAATGTGCCCATAGATGCGGAATTTGATTGACTACCTTTCTCTTAAGCTCAACCTCCTCGATAAGACAGTCAATATGTTACATGCTGGTGTAGGTTTTCCATATGCCACCCCCCCCCCCCGCTTTTAGAAAACTCAACAACTATAAAGCACAATTCTGACAAAAGGAACATGCCCAAATTTGTTCATTTTTACAACGTCATAATGTTTCAGACGAAAACACAGCCTGCCAAAGATGTCAAATGAAAGGATAACAAAGAAATGAACAGCATCTTTAGACTTGAATTTGAATGCATAAACTCGCCATCTGTCAACCAGTTGTGAAGTAATGATCCTAGAGAAGCCCTGCAAACATGAGCAAGTCTTATCCTCACAGCTATCTGCTACATCAATCTCCACTCTCAGGACCGCAGTAGTAATTACGCGCCGTCTGTGGAACACCTACAGGAATGGCATTTGCCCTGGCAAACAGAACTCTGCCTATGAATGGGCCATGTTAGCCGACTTGGGTCTGGTCATAGAGGTAGTGGGGATTGGGGAGAGGAAGGGTGGGTGGGGTGGTAAGTGGGGAGGTCTCTTTCCTCACATTTGGGTTGGAAACTGGACAGAGGAGGTTAATCTCTAGAGGCCAGACATCCAAGCAACCTTCCATTTCCTCCCACTTGGTCTCAGAAACAAGATGACAATTTCGGACCTAGACTAAGCCCCCACCCCTTCCCTTCCCGCCTCTGCACCACCACCTCAGAAGTTACAGTCCCAGCACGGGAGCGACTGCGGGGTGCGTACTCCCAGACGGAGAAGCACACCGGGAGCCCGTTCGGTAGCAGAACAGCGGGCTGCGACTCTGCCGCCAGCTCTGCGACTCCACCAGCTGCCAGCCGCTCCCGGAGACCCAGCCCTCCCAAGCCGGTCTTCGCCCCCGCCCGGAGCAGCAGCCTGGTTCACGCGGCTCGGCCCAGATACTGCCTCCGCTTCTTTCTCCCTGGGGGTGGGAGGGCAGAAGTGGAATAGATGGGGAGCGGGAAAGAATCAAAACAGTCCCGGTTCCCAAGAGCAAGTGGCAAGAGCCTGGCACACGTACTACACACACACACACACACACACACACACACACACACACACACACACACGCACGCACGCACGCACACACCCCACGGATGCGCCAAGCTCCCCGGGTTCCATGCCAAGTGGGAGACAAGAAGGAAGGGGGTGGAGGAGAGGCCCAGAGTTACTAGGAGAGACATTCGGAGGAGGGCAAGAGATGCCTCCGAAACTGCGAAAGTGGAGACAGTCCCAGACCCCCTCCCCGTCCCCAAGTCTGGGCTCTCCTGCCAGCACCCGGGTTCCCTCCTTTCCAGCGGGGCTCAGAAGGCGGGCAGGAGAGCTAGAGCCCAGCTCCCCGCGCGCTGCCCTCCCCAGCCTGGCCCGGGGCCCGGAGCCCGGTCCCCCTTCGGCTCCGGCTCGGGGAGGCTGCCAGCCAAAGACAACTTGCCCAAGGACCCCGGGCGAGCGAGAGGGCAGGAGCGGAGCAGCTCGCACGCTCGGCCGGGCTGCACACTTCTCCTCGGGCCGACACACCCCCGCCACCCCCTCCCCCGACACTGCACACCGAGAGAAGCGGAGACGCGCGCTCACCCCTCCCACCATCCCGGGTCCATCGATTAAAACACTAGTTGATTTCTTCCTAGTTTTTTCTTTTCTTTTTTTAAAGTACAGCAACTCTGCTCAGGAGTCGCCGGGGCAAAAGAAAGTCTGTCTGCCGGCTTCTTACTGTAGTTTCCTTGGAATTAGGAAACCGGGCGGTCCCTAGTGAGAACCGGCCCGACACCCCAAGGGGGCAAGAGGGGACGAACTCCTTCCCCGCCCCGGCGCCTCTCACCTCCTTCAGCTCCTTGGCCACGTCCTTCAGGTCGCCCAGGACGAGTTCCAGGTCCTCCACGATGATCTTGATCTGTTCCTTCACCTTGGTTTTGGAGCCTGCCGGCGGTCCCTCGGCGCGAGAGGACGAGGAGGGGGTCCCCTTGGACGTGGAGGACATTCTTTGGGGCCACACGAGGCAGGTCAGCGGAGGCGGGCGAGCGGAGGCTGCTGCGCGCCCCCGTCCCTGGCGCTGCTGCGACCGCGGCCGCCCCAGGCGCCCAGCATCTTGGAAGCGCCCTGAGCGGCGGCGGGTGGCTGCGCTCGGCGCTCGGCGCGGCGGCCGCGCGGTGCTGCTGCCATCAACTCCCCGAGACGCGGCGCTCGGCGCGGGGCTGCGGCCGGGCGGGCAGCGCGCCTGCGCCTCCTTCCGCCGCCGCCGCCCGCGCTCGCTCCCCGCCCCGCGTGGGGATGCCGGCCGCGGCGCCCACGCTGGCGGCTGCAGTGCCCGCGGCGGCACTCCCCTCCGGGATCTCTCCCGGAGCCCCGGGGCCTCAGAGGGCGGGCGCACAAGTTCCTGTCCTGCCCACCCCCTGGTCCCGATCGCGGGAAGCCCTCCTGCCCGCAGCCTGCTGTCTGACTACTCGCATCTGGACCAGATTCCTCCTGCTCCCCCCGCCCCCAGCAGAGACCCACCACGCTTTCAGATCAAGTCAGAAAGTCGCCTAAATCGGGTCAAGAGTTGGATTTAGGGTCAGTAAAGCGACCCTACGTGTTTATCCAGGACGAAGTATGTCCAGGAGGCCCCTAGTCATTCTCAGAGCGACTAGGAGCTCCACAGAGGTGTTCTTACTTCTGCAGAAATGAGCAGCGACCGCCCACCCCTGGAATCCTGAGATCAGGCAGTGTTCTAGAAAGAGGTTGCCCAAGCCTGTGGATTCCACAAAACTAGCAGCGGGTTTGTTAATTTGAAGTCCCCACACCAAAATTCCCCTGGAAGACAGTCTGAGTCATCTTGGCTGTACTTATCTGGGACTGAGATTCTTTTTTCTTTTTTTTTTTTTTTACTGTCCTTCCTCTTTTTGTGACCTATGCTGACATACGTTTTGGCCAGAGGAGAAAAGTACCCTGCTTGGATCTCCTCTTGAAGGAGCTGAATAAGGGCCTGCCTGGGACTTTTCTTCCCTTTTTCTTTCCCTCCCTCCATTTCAAATCTCTTGCTATTAAATAAATAGACAATAACTTCCTGATGGTTCTGTCAAAAGGACCCAGGAAGGGGAATTAATGGGAAGCCTTCAGTTCCATTCTCAGTAGGTAATTACCATTCTCATTGCCTAAGTTGTCATTTCCTTAGTAGCAAACCCATGGGTTATTAGCTACTGACCTGGCAGACTGGTTTATTTTATTTTCTTCTGGGCACACTACTCCAAATCATTATTTTAATAGGTTTTAAATTTTGGTCATGTCTTAGTAGGGCTTTCTGCTTCTTGCTTCTCATACCCCAGGTCTATCCAACACACTTCTATCACATGAAGAAAATCCCGAATGCTCTCTCTTCCCAGTTCCTCAAGCCCCTCATAGTCCATCACTGTCTTCATTCTGAACAATTCGTCTTGACACAAACTTTGGGAGTGATATTTGAAATATGAAATAAAAAGGACACAACAAAATTAGAAATAAAACTTAGAAGTGGTGTCAAATGAATAATAGCATTGAAAAATCAGTGAAAATAGAAGGTGGAAAACAGAGGCCACTAGAAGGGAACTAAAATAAAGAAAGAATAAAGGAACCAGCGTTCTTTTGGAGAGGAGAAAAGAGAAGACGCAATCGCAAGTGTTAAATGAAGAATATGCTTTAGTTCATTGAGGTTGGCATAAAAGATTTTTCTAAGTTCTTTTATCTCTGCAGGTCCTTCTTTATTTGATAAAGATGTAGCAGTGGAAATAATCGTACCATGGTTACAAACTTCCACACTGGAAACTCCTGATCTTTAACGATATTCTTATTTTTTGTATCTGAATAAAGATGAATGGTCAGAAATAACAGGAGATAATATGAGAAAGATGAGAAGGTGCTGCTCCTCTAGATTTGAGTATTTGACTTTCAATAGCAGGCAAGTGAATAGGAAAACTCCAAAACCTCTAAATAGAATGACGTCAGGGAAGAATATTGAAGAAGAGGGAATTGGTGTTTTCCTTCCCACTGATAAAATAACCATCTTACAGTATAAGAATATTTCCATGATACTATGAATTACCTTCACTAAAGATTAAAAACAACTTGTCCTACAGTATTTATTGTTATTAATGAACCAAACTATTCTGGCTTAAAATCCAATCATAATTATTTCTCTAAAACATACCATCCACACCCACATCGCCATTTACTCTTTAATAATGGCTATCATCTGTCTATATCCATATCTAAATACAGTATGGAATTAACTGAACAGGAAAAGTTAAACTTGGCTCTCAAACCCAAACTGGAAAGCTAGTAGGACCCCAGCAGTGGTAGATATCACTACCTTCCAGTCATTAAGCAGCATGGGTAAAATATTCAGAAAAGAGGGAATTTTATAGAGACTTAAAAATATTGAGGGGAAGGAAGCAGGATGAAAGTGACACATGGACAAATAAAATTTATTTACTCCCTATTTTTTATTAATCTTATGGAAAAATCATTTATTCTTTTGGCTCATCTTGTACTCTCTCAGAGATGAGTATACACTGACTGGCCAGATTATTATGACCACCCCATCAGTACTTCGTTGGGCCACCTTTTGCCTTCAATACTGCGGCGATTCTTCTTGGCATTGACTCCACGAGATGTTGAAAGGTGATACGAGGAATCTGACACCATGCCTGATGAATAGCACTGTCCAGTTCTGTGAGATTTGATGGTTGTGGAACCAGCTGCCTGATGGCTCTTTTAACTTCATCCCACAAATGCTCAATTGGATTGAAATCAGGTGATTGTGGGGGCTACCTAAGCAAGGTAAAGTCTCCCTCATGTTCTTGAAATCATTCCTGCACTGTGGCATGGCACATTGTCTTGTTGGAAAAGCCATCTCCATTGGGATACACCATCAACATGATAGGATGAACTTGATCAGCAACGATACTTAGGTATGTTGTGCTATTCAGACATTGTTCCACATGAATTAAAAGGCCCAAATCATGCCAGGAAAACATGCCCCAAACTATGACACTACCCCCACCAGCTTGAAGGTTTGTACTCATGCATGTGGGGTTCATGTTTTCATGCTGTTTCTGCCACATTCTCACTCTGCCATCTGCTTGATGCAACTGGAAACGTAATTCATTGGACCACATGACTTTTTTCCAATGCTTTACTGTCCAATCATTGTGTTCTTGAGTGAATTGGAGACATTTTATCTTGGCAACTGCCGACAGCAAAGGTGTTCGAACAAGCCTTTGGCTTCCATATCCCATATGATGCAGTGTATGGCTAATTTGCCTACAAGGTCATAATAATCTAGTCACTCAGTATGTACATACTGAATGGCCAGATTTTATATATATACTAGAGTCCCGGTGCACAAAATTTTGTGCACTCAGAGGGGGCGGGGTGTCCCTCAGCCCGGTCTGTGCCCTCTCGCAGTCTGGGACCCCTCAGGGGATATTTACCTGCTGGCTTGCCTGGCCAGCCTGGGTGAGGGGCTGATGGCTTTTGTAGTCTTTCCAAGCCCCCCAGTGGGAATCCTCACCCCATGGGGGTGTGGCCAGCCTGGGTGAGGGGCTGAGGGCCATTTTCAGGCATCTCACAGCCCCTGCAGGGTTTAGGTCCAGGGTGCCTGGCTGGAAACAGGTATCTGGGATTTATTTAACTTCTATAATTGAAACTTTGTTGCCTTGGTCCCCCTGGCAACCCAAGGTCCCAGCCCTGTAGGTATCTGGGGTTTGTATACCTTCTATAATTGAAACTTTGTAGCTTTGAGTAGAGCTCAGGGCCTGCAGGGCCCTGGCTTCCTCCATTGCCCGGGGCAACTCCAGCTCTGTGGCTGCCGCCATCTTAGTTGAGTTAATTTGCACATTTCCTCCTGATTGGTTGGTGGGTGTGGCGTGTGGGCATGGCTTGTGTGTGTAACGGAGTGAGGGTCAATTTGCATATTACTCTTTTATTAGAATATATATATATATATATATATACACACACACACACACACACACACACCCCACATTCAAAGGCTGTTAAATCGCATTGTTTACCCATATTTTCAGAAAAAAATCACTTCTAATGTTGTGGTAAACAAACTGTTTTCCTATTTATAATGGTCTGGCTCTCTAGCAACTTCAGTGCGAAAATATAGCTAATTTGCCTACAAACATCAGGTGGTCATAATAATCTGGCCAGTCAGTGTATATGCTGTTTTAAAGCCAAATTACAGGGACCAAACAACAAAAGTGATACCTAATAAAATGTCTGATGAATCTGTCCATAAACTTATGTACTAATGCTAGCTGCAAATAAATACATATTCAAACCATATCACTTAACTTAGAACAAATACTTCTAAATAGAAAAGGAAGGTCTTATGTATAGAAGTGATTGTGTACCAAGCATTTTATTCTTTCTTTAAGTCATCATTTTCTGAGTTTTGCAGTAGGAAAGAGTCGATAATTATAGAAGATCATCTGATATCTTTTTTTTTTAGTTACAAGCATTTAAAAGTATTCTTGTGTGTGTGTGTGTAATATATATTGCAATCGATCCCCAATAACCTGCACAAGGAAATGCTATGAGATGGACATAATTTTTAATTCACAAAGAGCTCAGCAGTATTCCCAAAATATGTTGTCCCATTTTTGTTCATAGTGTCTCTTATTGATATATCACCCTATTAACACTCATCAGTTCTCAAGAAAAGTAAGTATGCATAATGTCACTCTCAACAGAGACTTTTGGTTTTCTTTCATGTGAACTTAATTTGTGTTTGTAAAAGTTAATGATGTTATTAGAGCTGTTTGAAAACTTGAAGGGAGGGGGGAATGACAGTGTTATCTGATCAAAATAGCTTTAACTGGGATGGAGATGGAGAGTGGCAGAGAAGGACATGGAAGTCCAAAGGAGAAAATGTTGTTGAAATGCAACAAAGAGGAAAATTAGAAAATGTATCCTTATATACATTGATTATTTACATATTGCATAGGTCTGCCAGTGGTTCTCAAACTTTGGCATACAAGAGCTTATTAAAACAGACCCCACCCCTCAGGGTATGAAATCCAGCTTTTCTGGGGTAGAGTCTGCAATTTGCGATTTAACCAGTTTCTAGACTCCTAAAAAGAGACCACATTCTGGAAATTAAAACTTCAGATTTCTTTTTAGCTAGAAGCCTTAAAGATCATCTACTTGTATCACTTTATATTATGTTTCACATCCAGGAAATACAATTGGGAGCTGGAATCCCATGTTAACTCATATATTTTGTGGAGGGGTAATCGTGAGTCTGGAGAATGTCTCCTTTTTATGTAGCAACTGCTTTTGGCATGATGGCTGCCTATGATAGATGCATATTGGTAAACACAAAACAAAACAAAATTTAAATACAAATACTCATTATAGTATCTTGAGTAATTAGAACTGTGTTTATGGCAAGATAGCTGCTCAATAAATACTTGGAAAGGAAATTAATGAAGCAATAGAGTGTTGCCATTTCTGTATGTTTTAAGATTAACTCAATTCAACAAATAAATGCTTTAACAGCAGAAATTAACCATATTTATTATGCATTTTACATGGGTGTTTCATAAGGATATGGGATCCCTCAAAAATTACTTTTTAAATGACTACTCTAGAATCTACACTATGGAATAGATAGATATGCCACTATTTTTAGCAATACTCTCAGCAGGAACAATCAGATAATTTTTCACATGACTTTAATATGAAGTGAGATTACTGCACAGTATCTCTCTTGCCCTCTTTTCCAACTGTCACCGATTTATTTTACCTGATCTTCAAAGTCAATATACACTTGAGGTTTTTTTAACCTTTATCCAACTGATAGAAACTAAACTTTTCCTCTATTAACAAAGGAAATTGCCTCATAGCTGAACCACAGAAGGCTATGATAGCAACATCTTCAAATAGTGTTGGAGTCAGAATTTCTAGGACAATGGGGCCTATTTCTTTCTGTCTCTATATCGCATCATCAGTTGGTGGATTGGCTTCTTTCTTAGACAGTTTTTCCATAAGGTTAACCTTGGTCCCTAGATCACATCTTCAAAACCTTGCAATTGGAAAAGAAAGAGATCATCACAGATGCTCCCAGGAGGGGATTTTGATAGGTCTAACTTAGGGCATGGACACACATCTCAATCACTGTGGTTGGCTCCATTGCAAAGCTGCTATTTCAGCTGTGTCATTCTTATAGAAAATTCATACATTTTATACAGTTGACTCTTTTTTTTTAAATATATTTTATTGATTTTTACAGAGAGGAAGGGAGAGCGATAGAGAGTTAGAAACATCGATGAGAGAGAAACATCGATCAGCTGCCTCCTGCACACCTCCTACTGGGGATGTGCCCGCAACCAAGGTACATGCCCTTGACCGGAATCGAACCTGGGACCCTTGAGTCCGCAGGCCGACGCTTTATCCACTGAGCCAAATCCGTCAGGGCATATACAGTTGACTCTTAAACAACATGGATTTGAACTGTACAGGTCCACTTATGGTCATGTGTGTGTGTTTTTTTTTTCAATAAATACACTTAGCCCTTCATATTTTTAGGTTTCACATCCACAAGTTCAACAACCATGGATCAAAAACAGTATTTTTGAATTCTCCACTCACTGAGTATTCCCACCCATAGATGGAAAATTCAAGGTTGGTTGAATCAAAGAATGCCAAGGGCTGACTGCAGAGTCAAAAGTTACAAGTGGGTTTGCAACTGCCAGGAGCCTTAGTGCCCCAAACCCCCAGAGTTATTCAAGCTTCAACAGTATTTAATTACCATGTTTTTCCAGAAGGTGGTAGTAAAATGAGTTATTCTAACAAAATCTCTGTATATTATAGTTTTTCTGCTACATGGAAGTAAAGTGTCTTCAGGAAGCAAATCATTTTCAAATTCACATAAAGAAAGACACCATATAAATTAGTAATGATTCTGCTTTGGTCAATAACTGGTGGTGGAAAAGCATAATGACTAGTCCAACTTGGATAGAGTTGTTTACAGCTGTGCTCCTGGGAAAATAAAAATGATAGATATCTGCCATATAGCCTTTGGATTGGATTGTATGTCTTACTTTTTTCCCCTCATACTTATAGACAGACATTTTGTAATTGTTTTTGTTTCCCAAGGGTAGGTTTACTCAAGTATTAGAGTTGGCAGTTTACCCATGCCAAGAACCACAAACCCCCTCATCCATTCCCATCTCAGGGGGCCAGCTCCAAAGACCTCACCTAGCCCAGGGCTACTAAAGTTCCCCAGATGTGCAAGCAATCTATAATAATAAAAGTGTAATATGCTAATTAGATCAGATGTCTTTCTTGACAACCTTTTGGACGAAGCTTGGGCTGCAGCTGCAGATTAGAGGCAGCCTCTGTGTCTGTGAGGGAGGGATCCCGGCAGCCTCTGCAGCTGCGAAGGAGGCATCCAGGCAGTTGCCGTGGCTGTGAAGGCCTACTCTTGCATGACTTTCATGCATTGGGCCTCTAGTACTTAAATAATTACTTTATTTCATACAAGTTTTTAAGAGTTTCCATTCATCCTGAAACTCTGCGACCTGTGCCTGACATCTCATTCTACCTCTGAGCATCAAACTATGGACCAAATAAAGAGAGAAACTGAGACTTGCAATACTCAAGAACTTCTGCTGATGTGGCCAAACATGTGTTCTTAACTCATGATCAATTACACATGGCTGGGTGGCTCAGTTAGTTGAGCATCACCCTGTAGGAGGTGCATAGTGGAGGCAACCAATTGATGCTTCTCTCACACATCAATATTTCTCTCACTCTTCCTTTCTCTCTCAAAATCAATAAAATATCTTTGGGTGAGAATTAAACAAACAAACAAACAAACAAACAAACAAACATGATCAATTGCCACACTGCACAGTTTAATAGTCTAATAGCTTCTTTCCATGACAGGTGTTTCAGCTGCAACCAAGGAAAACTTGTTGTTTTAGTAGAACCCATAACACCCTACTAGCACTAAGATAACTGAAAGTCCTACTCAATTACTCATATGTCTGATTTATTTTAGTAGATATTTGGGGATCCCTCTCCTTATTACATTTCAGGGTTATTTTTCCCCTAAGGAAGTGAGTCAGAGTGGATCAGGAAGCCATATTTGCTTTAATAAAGTCAGAGAGGACAGAGAAGTTGGCAGAGGTTGTATCCCTCCCTCTGCTTATAATTCTGACCTTCAGAAATATAAAGCCATGCCCTGCCAAGTGTAAGGAGGCCACCAATGTCACCTACTGTATATGGCTAGATAGAGTATGCACTTTCAGTTCCCCATCTGGAAATTGGGATGAAATTTTAACTATGAAAACAGTCTAGAGAATTCTGTGTGATTGTAAAATATAAAGATTTAGTCACACTGCCAGTATGAGCTAGTGGACCTTGATATAATAATTGAGGTTCATAATGAAACTACTACTCTATTAAAATGGCATGCTACTTCCACTTTTTACCCCTCTCTTACCAAATGCCTATGCCTCATGGAGGTAGGATTCGTAACAGCATTAGTGGCCATATAAAAAGGGAAAGAGGAAGAGGGAGAGAGAGAGGGAGAGGTAAAAGGAAAGAGAGAGAGAGAGAGAGAGAGAGAGAGAGAGAGAGAGAGAGAGAGAGAGAGAGAGAGAGAGAGAGAGAGAGAGAGAGAGAGAGAGAGAGAGAGAGAGAGAAAGAGAGAGAGAGAGATCTTTCCATGAGCATATACCAAGGAAAGGCCAAGTGAGGCCTTTGTGAAAAGGTAGCCATTTGCAAGCCAGGAGGAGAATCCTGGCCAGAAACTGAATGGGTCAACACCTTGATCTTAGATTTCCTAACCTGCAGAACTGTGAAGAGATAAATGTTACTTATTTAAGCCACCAAGTCTATAGTATTTTTTTTATGAAAGCCCAACCTAAGATTTTGTTTTGTCTTTCCAGCTTTATTGAGATATAACTGACATATACAATACCTTGTAAGTTTAAGGTATATAACATGTTACTTAGATACACATGCATTGCAAAATGATTACCACCAATGAGTCAGCTAACACCTTCATCTTATTACATAATTACTTTTTGTTGTTGTGAGAACATTTAAAATCTACTCTGTTAGCCACTTTTAAGTAAATAAAACAGTATTAGTTAAAACCTCCATGCTGTATTTTAGATCTCCAAAACTTATTTATCTTATAACTGTAAGTTTATACACTTTGACCAACATTTTTCTCTTTCCCCACACTCACACCTGCTAACCACCACACTTTGTTTTTATGAGTCTAGCTTTTTTTTAGATTCCACATTTGCTTTTTTCATTTTGACTTATTTCATTTAGCATAATTCCCTCAAGAGTCAACCAAGTTAATGCAAATGGTAGGATTTCTGTCTTTATCATGGTTGAATAATATTCTACTGAAATATAAATATAGATATAGATATAGATATAGATATAGATATAGATATAGATATAGATATAAATATAAATATAAATATATATATTTTTTTCTTTGACCCATTCATTCTTTGAGGGACATTCAGGCTGTTTCCATAGCTTTGCTTTTGTGAAGAATGCTTCAGTGAACATGGAAGTACACATATCTCTTTGAGATCCTTATTTAATTTTATTTGTGTATATTTGCCGAAATGGGATTACTGGATACTATGGTAATTCTAGATAGGTTTTGGTACTGAAAAAAGGACTGCTGCTATATAACAAATACCTAAAAATGTGGAAGCTGCTTTGGTACTGGCTAATAGGTAAAGGCTGGAGGTGTTGTGTGGTACATGTTAGAACTATGGATGTTAGGATGATTCTGCAGAGGGCTCAAAAAAGTAGAAAAGAGAGCTGGAGAGAAAGTCTCGGTCTTTGCAGAATACAAAAAAGGAAACAAGTTTATGTTTACTGGAAGTTTTCATTCTAACATATGAAATATACATAAACGTCATGCTAAATATGCTAATGATGCATTTTGGTGGACTGAAGGTTAAAATAAGCAAAATGCATCTCTCATCCTATATAATAAAACAATATGCTAAGTGTCCTGTCATTTGGTCGTCCATTCAACCAATCAAAGCATAATATGCTAATGATATGCTAAGGCTGCTCAACTGCTCACTATGACATGCACTGACCACCAGGGGCAGACAGTCGATCGGTTGACCAGTCACTATGATGTGCATTGACCACCATGGGGCAGATGCTCCGACTGGTAGGTTAGCTTGCTGCTGGGGTCCCGCTGATTGGGACTGGGTGAGATGGGCTGGACACGCCCTGGAGCCCTTCTGCAGTCTCTCCCTGGTTGGCCAACCTCCTTTGTCCCTCCCTGGCCCCAATAGTGCAAAGGTAGAGTCCCTCGGCCTGGCCTGCACTTTCTCGCAATCCGTGATTCCTCAGGGGATGTCAGAGAGCTGGTTTCAGCCTGATCCCACAGGCCAGGCCAAGGGACCCCACTGGTGCACGAATTCGTGCACTGGGCCTCTAGTATAGTATACAATCAAATGGCCATGGACTACTTTCCCCCCAAGAATTGAAGTGTGCATGTGAATGGTATACTATTCAAAGACCAGGTCTTATTCTAAAAGTTCATGTATAAGAATAATCAAGATCACAAAACAGGCAGATGCTTGCACTCTAATGGAAAACACTAATTATAGCATGAGTTTAGAAAATCATAATATTCAGTACTAGAAATGACCTTAAAGGCCACATAAACCAAATCTTTTCATCTCACTGATATAGACCCTGAGTTCAGAGAGATTACATGATGAGTAAGAAATCACAGAATCAAGGTATGACCAGAATCAGACCTCCTGATACTTGGTCATACATGAAACTCCAAAGGGTACAGATAGGTCAAGTCAAAATTAGCTGCCCCTAAACTATTTTGAAAGGATTGCATAATAACGAGGCATAATAAAATCCATCTGTCCTTACCTTAAAAGTCCCCTATATCTTTAGACATACAGTCAATCTCTAGTACTTTAAAAGTTCTTGGCAATAATATCCTTTGAAAGACAGTAGGGATTAGAAAAAGGAAGCATTTAACACTAAAGGCTCTAGAATTTTTATATAGGAGACTTCAAGGATAGTATCAGAATAAGATAGAAAAGTAACTGTTAACTTGGTAATATAACAAAAACACTAGTATGTAACGTTTCACAGCAAGATTTGTTATCATTAGATTTCAGAAGTTTAATATATGTTACAGAATGGTGACAGGGATATTTTTAACCATTTGTCAATAATAAAACGTGATCAAAACCTTGATATATCTGTTATTTTAATAATATTTGGTTCTAATTTTGTTAAATGTTTCTCTAATATACTTTGCATACTTGCAAGCTACTGTGATGCTTTTCCAATAGTGTTCTAATTCGTTGAAATTACTTTTAACTCAGCAAGTATTTGTAAATGCTATAAATGAGAGGAAAAAGTGCTCAGTTTTAATAAATTTCAAGACAATGTCTTTATTCCATAATAACACCTCATTGTAATGGGCTCCAATATTACTTAGATTTTCACTTAATTTTTACATACTTTTTCATATATGTATAAAGTCCTGATAGACTGTGTTTTCAGTGGGCTTAGCACTTGCTAAAACAGCAGTTTAGCAGGACACTGGAAAATGACCCAGCCCTTTCCCGGGACACACAGACATTTATATCCCTCATTCCATTAAATGCCAGTCATACCAGTCCTCCAGATATCTCAAAGGCCCCTAGTGTGTTCCCTTTAAAAATCACTACATCATGTGGTTTTTAGGACTTAGGGGAAGGGCAGGTATATATTCCTTATGTTGAGGTTTTAAAGAACTGCTACAAAGTGCTTCACTGTCTCTCTTGTTCTTTCTAAACAATAAAGCAGCAGGCGATGGTGGAACTCAGTGGATTTGATGTTGGACACCTTTGGTTTGAAACTCCCATTGTGCCAACAGCTCTGTGATCTCAGACACTGAAACTCCACCACCATTTGCTTCTTCATCTGCAAAGGTAGATAACTGCCTATTTTGCAAAAGCAGATTGAAAATCAGAGATAATTGTGTGGAAATGTTCTGTAACCTGTGAATTACTAAACAAGTCTTAGTCACTGTTGTTCTTTTCTTGCTTGTTTTGATTGATGTTTTCTGTGCATCCAGGAACATGCTACCTCCACTGTGCCAGGACTTGGCTGCTTTCCAGAACTGATTAAGCAAATCCCTCCACAAAAGCATTTCTCAAAGTATGTTACAGCAGTTTCAATTTCAAATAAAATTGGAAACACCACATACTATGTCTCCCTCTTACATAATGATGAGATTAAATATCAGGATATTAAAGTGTGCAAAATCTTACCTGTTTAACTTTAGTTTCCAACTTATTGTGTTAGACCAGCAATTTTCAATTGCTCTGTGCAAGAGGCACGCTGGTGTGCAGCAAGAATTTTTAAACCATACAATTCCTGATCTCTTTTCCCTTAGATTATCAAATTTTAAAAAATGTCACCAGCCAACACAATAGCCATCTGTGTGAATGAATAAAAGGATAGCTATTTTTTGTCAGATTGGCAAAAAATATATACTTTTTGGCATGCTGCAGAATTTTAGTAATTAGTTTATGTATTATGAGAAAAGATTGAAAATCACTGTATTAAACTATGGAATTTATTCCTTTCTAATCTCTCCTAACTTCCTTCTTTCCGTCTTTCCTTCCTTCCTTCCTTCCTTCCTTCCTTCCTTCCTTCCTTCCTTCCTTCCTTTCCTGTCCATTTCCTTCCCTTCTTCCCTCTTTCCTCTTCCCTTCCCTTTCATTCCCTTTCTTTAACTCTTTTTTTAGCATAACACCTGTAAGCATTCAACTTAAAGAATTTCATAGAAAACAATTTAGTAAGATCCACTCTAAAATTTTCTAGCAATTACTGTCAATCATATTTTGCTTTTCTTAAGAACTGATTCTACATGCCTGGATTATTCTGTATAGAAGGACATTATTAGGAGTGTGTGTGTGTGTGTAAATGTGTGTTTCAGGAGTAGTTTTTGGCTGATGTATTTTTTTCCATGTAACAAATTTTGTTCTGTTATCTTTATTCATGCTATATTTTTATAGAACTTTATTACTATTCAAGCACATCCCAATGTCACATTATTATTTCCCTTGATTCTCAGGATAATCCAATAAAATGTGAATAGTTTAGTACTATTATTCTCAATTTACAGATGAGGCTTCCAGGGCTGAGAGATTTACTTGAGATCACATACTGTTGTGGGACAAAAACCAGGTGTCCTCATTCTTGCTCACTGAGCTTTCTGCTACAGTGCAAAGCTTCTTAACCTCTGCATTTCACACTATGCACCTCCCATTCTCTTTGCCTTTTCGAGTGTCAAATGTAGTGTATTTTCTGCTTCAGGTCAGAAACATGAAGACTAGGATTTTCTTGCTTATTTTTAGCTGCCTGATAACCGAATCCCTATCTTTATTTGCTACAGGGTATTTTGGAATAGGAGAGGGAGGTTGGGAGGTTTATATTTGGTTTAAATTACTTAAGGGAAGGTCTCCCATGCTCAAATTCAAACTGAGATTTATTCAAGAAATTTTAAAGTCTATTTTGAAAAAGACTGGCTATTTCGGAGTTTTTAAGGACAAGACTCAGTCCCCAGAGGTTTAGGTTCATAATCCTGTCATAGAACAGTGTGTACTATAACAATGAGACTTTCCCTGCCATAGGGGCAAGGCAACACTTTGTGAAAGAAAAGCAGTTCAAGTGGTGCCCATCTGGAGCCATAAAAGAGCTCAGGATACATTAATGCAACTAAGAAAACAAAGGGAAAGCTTTTACCCATGTCCTTTCCACCATGCAGTTGACATACTGGCAGCTCAATAACATTCCCAACATTCCGGAGCTATTCTGTAGGGCAGCGCATGAATAGAAAGTGTGGCCTAAACTACAGTGGCACCTAGCCATGCTGCAGCCCACTGTATGATTGTCAGCTTCTCCCCAATAGGCTGAATGCCAGAGAATTTATAGCCAAGTGAACTGATGATTGGGATGATGTGAAAACCACACTGTGCACCAAATTCTGCAACCATGCTACCATTGGATTCAATTTGCTCCTGACCCAGGATTTTTATTGTTTTAGGAGTTGCAGCATAAAAATCAATAATGTATGCAATATTGATTCTAGTAGGAGATAAGCTGTTTCTTATTTACCTGACACTCTGTGTGTTTCCAAGCTTAAAAACTCTTGTAATGTATAGTGTTTTGTTTTAGCTAATAATAAACTGCATATCATAAAGTTAATGTAATATTATCCTTGTGATTTTTACATAATACATACATTAAAATCTTTTCAGTCGAGTTGGTAAGAATAGCCCTATTAAAGGTATGAAATGTAGATGGGGCTCCCATATCTCTGTCTATGGAAATGAATCTGTTGTCACAAAATGTGGACAGGATGGCTGGTGAGGGACAGGAGAGCAGATGAATAGAGCCTGAGGAGGGAGTCATCAGAGCAAGAGTTTGAGTAAAAATAGAACCAGACAAACTTTCCACTCTTTTTTGCAGTAATCTGTGCACAAAAGATTACTACAGAAAATAAACAACATACATACACTCTTTTGCTCTCTGCCCTCTAGATTGGTTGAGGTAATGGGGACTAGAGGAAGGATATTTCTTTATTTTCCGTATTTTCTTTAGGGGTGGCTGGGTTCCTAAGCCACAGCCCTGACAAAGGGATTCCTTGGTTTGGTTTACTCCATCCTCCCCGCTCTCTGCCCTTCAGGCCTCAGCCTCGACAGTGTTTCCCCACCACTGCTTGGTTTCACTACACTCTGAGCAGACTCTTGCCTACTATCCCTCTATTAATCTTTTTTCAAATTACCCAGTGTGGAAATGTCATGTTTTACTTCACCTTGCCTTATATACACTATGAAGTCAGACATGTCTGTACATGTACTGATGACCAACACTATTTGTAAAAAAACAAAACAAACAAACAAACAAAACTTTTTAGGAAGTCCTTCACTCCAGAAGAGAGACCTAGGTTGATAGTCATTGAAGGAAAACAATTTGTGTGTGTGTTGTGTGTGGGGGAGGGTATTATAAGCTAGTGTTTATCTGCTGTTCATTCTCCTATCACATGCCTACCCTGGAATATGAATGCATTCATAACCATTTTACTTACTAAATTACATATTGGTCTAAAACAGTAGAATTTTTGGTATGTAATATTATATTGTCAAACTAATACATTTTAACCTTGACTGGTTTGGCTCAGTGGATAAAGTGTTGGCTTGCGGACTAAAAGGTCCCAGGTTCGATTCCGGTCAAGGGCATGTACCTTTGTTGTGAGCACATTCCCCAGTAGGGGGTGTGCAGGAGGCAGCTGGTCGATGTTTCTCTCTCATCGATGTTTCTAGCTCTCCACCCCTCTCCTTTCCTCGCTGTAAAAAAATCAATAAAATATATTTTAAAAAACTAATACATTTTAATACATGTACAAAATTTTATATTTTTCTTGAGATTTTCTTTCTTCAGCTCTAACAGCTCTCACATTTAAACTGCGCAAATAACTTTCCCATTATACACACCTTGTTTGAATTATTTTTCAAAGTAATTGGATATATTTGAAAACTATTTGTGTGTATAAGTAGCATCAATTTTTTCTTCTATGAGCAATATCAGACAAATGAAGGAGACAGCAAAACAATCATAGATGGAAATAAATACTTTTAAAATGTGCTTATATATTTAACTCCTGTGCTTATATATTTCATATAAGGATAGTCAGTTGCATTGCTGGTTAACTTGAAAAGAATATATTAAAATTGTTCACATGTTAATTATTTTAGAAACTCTATTAGAAGCTCAAGTTTCTTTTCGGGCTGTGCTGACTCATTCTTCCTATTTGAGCATTCTCATTTCAATATTTTGTAAGGACATGTATAACTATACCATGTGCTGTCTGAACATTCTGAACTTTAAAGCTATTTTAGCGTGTTATTATGCGAGCTATATGCTGATGGACACCTCCAGTCTCCAGGATCGTTCTATAACATGGAAGACTTGAGAAGATATGTTAGACAGATGTCTTCTCACTGCAACATAAATACGGTGGAGTATTGCTGCCCCCATCCCTAAGGAATGTTCTGAAAGCATTTGGGCAGTGTGAATGTGTTTGACCTTTGAGAAAACCGTAGCTGAAGTTAACATACATTCACAAATCTCAAAATGTAATTGGTTGATTTTGGTTTTGAAAGGTTCCTTGCCAGTGTGGTTTGATTCTGCTCTGTCCCCCAACTTTTCAAATTCCCATAAACATAAAAAACAGAGATAGATTAGATGTCTGACCACTAACAAAAATATTAGCCAAAGGCAGTCCTATTCACTGTTGGGCATTGGAGGGTAGAGTCTTCAAAAGCAAAATTAACTAAATAAGAATAAGACCATGACATAGATATGCGCATAAAAACTGCATTTAAAAAAATATGTTTTTATTGAATTTTAGAGAGAGGAAAGGAGAGGGAGAATCGGCTGCCTCTTGCATGCCCTTGGGAGATTGAACCGGCAACCTGGATATGTGCCCTGACTGGGAATCAAACCAGCAACACCTTGGTTCACAGGATGGCGCCCAACCAACTGGGCCATATTGGCTAGAGCTAAAAGTACATAAGGAGCACTCCTTTAAGTTTGAAGTATAAGAGGATAGACAGAGGGTAAAATAAGACAATCTTGCTAAGCAGAAGCACACCAAAGAAATGACAATTAGCTGCCAAGAAAGAGCCTGAATCCATGCGTCACAACCTGACTTATGGTTATAGCCGATATATGTACTCAACTCCTTAACGGTACCCAATAAAATAATGTGGAATGAGCAGGACAAATGATATACCATACAGAAACGGAAAGCTTATCTCCTCAAATAAGCATGGTGGAATGGGATGTGTATCTGTGTGTGTGTGTGTGGGGGGGGAGTTAAAGAGAGAGAGAGAGAACCAAAGCACGTGAAGACTATGATCAAATACTGGAAAACAAGTAGTACAGAAAACCATTAACATGAAATATAATGAAGACAATGCTTTGAAGAAAAATGTTAGTAAAGAATACAGAGAAAATACTTTTTAAAAAGAAACCTTTTTTCAGCAATACCAATGAAATACAAGAAAATATGGCATCTATGGAACAATACCAGAAAAGTATTAAAAAAAGAATGGATTGAGGAGTCAAGTAATATACTTTCTTTTCGAATATTTCTGGAATATGTATTAAATTTATTAAGCTCTTAATATAATGTTCAGATATCTGGTATATTTTCTGATCAGAAAAAAAATAGGTTAACAAATTAATGCAACAACTTCAAAAGGTAATTAAGAAATTAACACAACAACTCTTACAAGTTACTATCAAATTTCACTAATAAAATGCTTAGTAAATATGCAAAAAAGATCACTAATGTCAAAAGAAACAAGAGACCCAAAATGCAGTCACTTGTGGTAAACCACACCAAGGATTAATACTTACCTAATACCTAACCTAATGTAGTTTCAGTCTTGCCCAGGAGTGGACTTTTAAGCCAGTCTGTCTGGAATTTCCTGATCTACACAAGTGAGGTAATCTTCCTAATAAAGGCAAGGTGTCCTTGTCTGAAGTAATCCACTCTTTCCACTTCCTTGTCCCACCCCCCTTCTGCCAATAAAAACCTTCCATTTTGTATAATGCCTCAGAGGACCTTCTTGTTTACTAGATGGGATGCTGCTCAATTCATGAATTGTTGAATAAAGCCAATTAGATCTTTAATTTACTCCGTTGAATGTTTTAAAAAATATATTTCATTGATTTTTTACAGAGAGGAAGGGAGAGAGATAGAAAGTTAGAAACATCAATGAGAGAGAAACATCAATCTGTTGCTTTCTGCACACCCCCTACTGGGGATGTGCCTGAAACCAAGGTATATGCCCTTGCCCGGAATCGAGCCCAGGACCTTTCAGTCCACTCTATCCACTGAGCCAAACCAGTTAGGGCGAATTTTTGTTTTTTAACACAGGCCTGTGAAGCCAGGTAGAGTGCTTGTCTTTTTCACCATTGCATGCTTTGTGTGAGCATGTCTTGCTCTGGCATATGCTCAATAAATAGGTGAATAAGCATTACTACCCGAAATTGAGTTCCTGAGATGCAGAACCTGAGACAGGGATTCTTGATTGAGAGAGTGTCCTCACAGAGTACGGAGGATATGAGGAAAGCAGGAGAGAACACAAAGAAACGAGGCAAAGGATGTGGCATTAATCTGTTCAGCCTGCAATAACAAAATATCAGAGACTGAGTGGATTAAACAACAGAAATGTATTTCCTACAGTTTTGGAGGCTGGGAAGTCCGAGATTCTGAGGCCTCTTCTCTTGACTTATGGGGCCATAGAGAGAGTGAGAGAGTAAGACTCTAGTTCTCTTCTTCTGAGGGTCTAACCTCAAGACTTCGTCTAACCCTAATTAGCTCCCAAAGGCCCCATTTCCAAGTGTAATCACATTGGGAATTAGGGCTTTAACATATGAATTTTGGGAGGACAAAAACAAGCTGTCCATATGGCTGTTGTTTTAGAAGACCTGCCTCTTAGTGGGGCTGAGTCTGGTCCCACCATGAGCTCTAAAATATAAATCGTACCACTGAGGCTGTTATATATATTATACTAGAGGCCGGTGCATGAAAATTTGTGCACTTGGGGGGTGAAAGGGAGTCCCTTAGCCTGGCGTGTACCCTCTTGCAGTCCGGATCCCTGGGGGTCAGGCTTAAGCTGGCAGTCAGACATTCCTCTGGCAGCCCAGGAGCACGCAGGGGATGACCCACTCCACGCAAGGGGTGGGCCTAAGCCATTAGTCAGACATCTTTAGAGCTGCCATGGAGGTGGGAGAGGCTCCTGCCACAGCCGCTGCACTGGCCAGCCATGAGCCAGCTCTGGCTGAGTGGCGCTCCCCCTGTGGAAGTGCACCGACCACCAAGGGGCAGCTCCTGTGTTGAGTGTATGCCCCCTGGTAGTCAGTGCATGTCACAGTGACTAGTAGTTCTGCCGTTAGGGTCAATTTGCATATTACCCTTTTGTTATATAAAATATAATGATATCCTTGTTGGTCACCTCTCATCACACCATGTTTTATGAGTCATCTCTAAAGATTATTCTGAGTCAAATGTCTTACTGAGATGTCCTTTACAATTATTACACTCACCTTGCTTCAGATGATTAAGTCCTGGGATCTCTCATCCTTAGTGTTACAGGGAGTAACAGAATCTCTCACAGTCCATCCTGTTATGCAGAGGACCACCAGTACTCAGGTACTCAGGAATGCTGGTGCTTCTCTCACTGATGCATCTTTTATTGCTTTGGCATACGCAACTGGTGTGTCTTCCAATCTTACACAACAGATTCATTCAACCGTGTGCTCTTCTCAGAGCCTGTTGGTCCATTCTTGCTTAGTGTCCCATAGCAGTTCTGCCATCTCTAACGCACTTAATGTGAACTATCTCCTTTTTCAGGTTTCTAAGAGTCATCCAGAAGCATATGAAACCATTTCCAAAGACCTGTGCCCAGCTGTTAATTCCTGAGGCATGGAATGTTTGCACCAAACCGAAAATTCTCCCTTATCCAAGATTATATTCTTGTTCCTATGGTTTAGTTCCTTACATATACCTTCATAAGCATACTCTCCAATTGTTTTCTTTTTTGCCCCTTTTTGTCTTTTTATGTTTCAATTATAGTTGGCATACATTATTTTATTAGTTTCAGGTGTACATTCCAGTGATAAGACACTATATAACTTACTATGTGATCATCTGGATAAATCTTGCACCCATGTGACACCACACATAGTTATTATAATATTACTAACTATGTTCCTAATCTGGAACAACCATTTTGTACTTCTTAATCGCTTCTTTTTTTTTTAACCCATTCCCCTAACCTCTCTCCCATCTGGCAACCATCAAAATGTTCTTTATATCTTATGAGTCTGATTCTGTTCTGCTTGTTCGTTTGTTTTTAATTTTTTAATTATTTCTTAAAAATGTTTTTATTGATTTTAAAGAGAGAGGAAGGGAGAGGGAAACAGAAACATCAATGTAAGAGAAACATTGATTGGTTTCCTGCACACCCTCTACTAGGGATTGAGCCCACAACCAGGGCATGTGCCCTGATCTCTTGGTGCATGGGATGACAGTCAACCAACTGAGCCATAGAGGCCAAGCTTGTTTCATTTTGTTTTTAGATTCAATTGCTGATAGATATGTATTTATTGCTATTTTGTTGTTTCTATTTTTTAATCTTTTTTTTTCTCTTCTTCTTAAATAAGACACTTTCACATTTCATGTAATACTAGTTTGATGGTGACAAACTCCTGTAGCTTTTTCCAGTTGAGGAAGCTCTTTATCTTCCAATTCTTTTTGGCATACATTATACATGTTATGTTAGCTGAGTCTGACAGTTCCTTTGGTAAAAAAAAAAAAAAAAAAACAGAAAAAAAACTTCCTTCTCTTTACATACTGAGCTCTTCCCCATTTGCATCATGTTCAGATTTGACAAAATTATTTATCTGATGGCAAGAAGAGTAGTTCAGGAAAAATCCTGAATTGGTCAAGATTGTCCTAAAGGCACTCACCATATCTGTGTCTTCAAATACTGGGGAACTTTGGTCTCTAACAAGGAAGAGTAAACTAATTCCCAAGCCAGGAGGGCTCAGAGGAATCTTAGAGTTGGTATATTTTAAATGCTTTAACCTACATATTTCCATCTTTAGTTTCTTGAACCCACGTCTTCCCTATCAAGACCCTGACTTTGGCTACTGGTATTATTCATTATTTATAACTTTTTATGATTAAATGCTAACATTTGCAAAGCCCTTGACATGTTTGATATTCCTACCAGACAAATCATGTCTAAAACATATTCTAACTTTATATCTCTTTTTTTTCATTTTTCAGTTATAGTTGGCATAGGATATTATATTAGTTTCAGATATATAACATAGTGATTGCACCTTATAGAAGACTATTATCATCTGACATCATACATAATGCAATATTATTGACAGTATATCCTCTATGCTGTACTTTACATTTCCATTGTTATTACAACTGCAAATTTGTACTTTTTAATCCCTTACACCTTTTTCACTTTTCCCTTCATTCAATGACAATTTTTTCTGTGTATCTATGAGTTTCTTTCTGTTTTGCTTGCTCACTTATTTTGTTTTTCAGATCCCACATACAAGTGAAACGTATGGTATTTGCCTTTGTCTGACTTATCAACAAAATGAAAGGACAACCTACTGAATAGGAAAAGATATTTATCAATGATACATCCAATAAGGGGTATAAAGAATTCAAACAACTTAATACTAAAAAAATATGATTAAAAAGTGAGAAGTGGACCTGAATAGGCATTTCTCCCAAGAGGGCATACAAATGGCCAACAGATATATAAAAATATTCTAAACATCACTAATCACTAAGGAAATGCAACTCCATATCTCTTATTCCCATCTACATTAATAAAAGAGAAAGATGCAAATTGGTGTCACTCCGCTATACCCAAGCCACGCCCACCAGCCAATCAAAGCAACTATATGCAAATTAACCCAGCCAAGATGGCGGCTGGCAGCCACAGATCTGGAGCAAGCAGGAGGCTTGGTTGCCCCAGAAATGGATGAAGCCAAGCTTCCCACTTGCCCTGGCCAGCTGTGGCCTCCACTCAAGGCAACAAAGTTTCAATTATAGAAGATAAATAAATCCCAGATACCTGCTTCCAGCCAGCCTTGCTGGGAGCTTAGGTCACTGGGGGCCATGGCCAGCCTGCAAATAGCCATCAGCCCCTCACCCAGGTTGGCCAGGCACCCAGCGGGGACCTCCACCCTGAAGTGGCTGTGGTCAACCTGCAAACAGCCAGCAGCCACTCACTCAGGCTAGGCAGGCACCCCAGTGAGACCCCCACCCTGATCCAGGACACCCTTCAAGACAAACTAGCCAGCCCCCACCCATGTACCAGGTCTCTATCCTATATAATAAAAGAGTAATATGCAAATTGACCCAAATAGCAGAATGACTAGGAATGACTGGTCACTATAACACACACTGACAACTAGGGGGCAGACGCTCAATGCAGGAGCTGCCTCCTGATGGTCAGTGCACTCCCTCAGGGGAAGCTCTGCTCAGCCAGGGTGACGGCTGCCAGCACAGTGGTGGTGGTGGGAACCTCTACCACCTCCTCAGCAGAGCTAAGCCTCTCCCGCCTCGACTGCAGCTTAGGCCTGCTCCCTGCTAGCAAGTGGACATCCCCTGAGGGATCCCAGGCTGCCAGAGAGATGTCTGACTGCCAACTTAGATCTGATCCCCCAGGGAGTGGGCCTAAGCCAGCAGGTGTACATTCCCCAAGGGGTCCCAGACTGCAAAAGGGCACAGGCCAAGCTGAGGGACCTGCCGCAAGTGCACAAATTTTTGTGCACTGGGCCTCTAGTCTATACCAATAAAAGGGTAATATGCTAATTAGACTGGGAGACCTTCCAGGAGACCTTCTGGATGTTCTTCTGGATAAAGCCATACCGGCGGGGCCGAGGTAGAGGTGGTTAAGGGTCAAGATGGGAGGGCAGTTGTGGGTGATCAGGCCAGGATGGGATGGTAGTTTGGGTGATCAGGCCAATAAGTGTGGGGGTAGCTGGGAGTGAGCAGGCTGGCAGGGGGACAGTTGGGGTGAGCAGGCCGGCAAGGGGGGCAGTTGGGAGTGAGCATGTTTGATGGGGGGCAGTTGGGGGAAAGCAGGCCAGCAGGCAGTGTTTAGTGGCAATCAGGCAGGCATGCAGGTGAGCGGTTAGGAGTCAGGAGTCTTGGGTTGAGAGAAGGACATTCCCTGAAGGGTTCCACATTGGAGAGGATGCAGGCTGGGCTGAGGGACACCCCCCCATGCACGAATTTCATGCACTGCTCCATTAGTTTATTATAACAGAAATTAATGAGCACTGATTATGTACAAAGCATCTCACTAAACACTGTCTTTTCTTGCTTATATTGTGTTAATCAGTGTGTCACAGGGTGACTACAGTGACTCATTTCATGTCCCAGTGTAGAAGCCATCTAGCCAGGAAGCATTGTCCTTACTGATTCTCCCTACTTCCACAACTGTAAGGTCTAATTACAAAGTTCTTTGTCCAAATACTAGTAGACTAACAATTCTAATGGTCAGTTTGCTATCAAGTAGCCTGTTTTAGATAATAGAAGTAATCATTATCTAATATAATAAAAGAGTAATATGCAAATTGACTGTTACCTGAGACACCTAAGCCATGCCCACCATCCAAGCCATGCCTCTCAGCCAACCAGAGAGGCTGTATGTAAATTAGCCCAGCCAAGATGGAGGCCAGCAGCCATGGAGCTAGAGCAAATCAGAGGCTTCTGTTGCAACTGCCTGCCTAGGCTGGCTGAGCCTCTGCTCACGGCTACACCCACCAGCCAATCAGAGTGGCTGTATGGAAATTAACCCAGCCAAGATGGAGGCTGGCAGGACGGCTCTGCACTGGGAGCCTCCGTGGCTGGCATAGCTGTGCCAGGTGTGTCAGCTCAGTGGTGTGGGAGGTCCAGCCTGGGGCCTCCTCAGGGCATCCAGGAGTGCCCGTCCTGGGTCCACTGCCTGGCTCCACCCCCCAGGAGCCTCTGAGGAGAGTCTAGGAGCGCCTGTTCCAGGTCCACTGCCTGGCTCCGCCCCCTGGGGGCTCCGCTGGGCATGCGGGAGCGCAGGGGCCTCTGCGGGGCGTGTAGGAGCAGCCGTCCTGGGTCTGCTGCCTGGCTCTGCCCCAGGGGCTTCCGCGGGGGCATGTGGGAGCGTCTGCTGCACAGTGTGGAGAATCCAAAGCCAGTCCACTGCCTGGCTCCACCCCGGGTGTGTTTGCTCAGCAGCAGGGTCCCACCAAGGGATCCTGCACCAGCGTCTGGCCCTGGCTCGCCACTCAGCTCTGTGCCAGGTGTGTCCCCTCAGCGGGGGCCCACCAGGCATGTGCGATTGTGGGCCCTCTGGTGGGAAACGTCCAGGCCTGCACTCATCAGCCCTCCCACCCCCCAGTGCACAAACCCTGAAGGGGCTGTGGGCAGTCTGAAAATGGCCCTCAGCCCCTCACCCAGGCTGGCCAGGCATGCCAGTAGGTGGACATCTCCCCCGAGGTGGCCCAGACTGCAAGAGGGCACAGGCCGGGCTGAGGGACCCCCACTCCCT
The DNA here is from genome assembly GCA_004026665.1 of Murina feae. Taxonomy (NCBI): domain Eukaryota; kingdom Metazoa; phylum Chordata; class Mammalia; order Chiroptera; family Vespertilionidae; genus Murina; species Murina feae. The sequence continues at coordinate 91,364 of PVJC01001233.1, forward strand.
GAGTGCACAAATTTTTGTGCACCAGGCCCCTAGTATATAATAAAAGGCTAATATGCAAATTGACTGAACCAAGGAAGGACCGGTTGCTATGATGCGCACTGACCACCAGGGGGCAGATGCTCAACGCAGGAGCTGCCCCCTGGTGGTCAGTGTGCTCCCACAGGGGAAGTGCCACTCAACCAGAAGCCTGGCTCATGGCTGGTGAGAGTAGCGGTGGTGGTGGGAGCCTCTCCCACCTCTATAGCAGTTAGACATCCCTGAGGGTTCCTGGACTGCAACAGGGTGCAGGTTGGGCTGAGGGACTCCCCCCTCCAGAGCACAAATTTTGTGCACTGAGCCTCTAGTGAACTAATAAATGGTTTACCATTTGGGGCAAGAAAACCACGAGGGTATATCATGATAGTGGGAAGATAACTGACATGAGCTTAAGAAAATATCACAAAGTTAGATGAATGATTGCTGCCTCCTCCCAGAGATCTCCATAGCTATTAAAGCATGTTTTTAACTCGAATCCTTAGATAATCAGCAGATGGTGGAAAGTCTTGGAGTGTGGCAGAACAAGGATAAGAGAACATCTACTATGTCCTTCTATGTACTCTGCTCAGTGCTTTATTTGTCTTACCTATTTCATCCTTAAAACATCCTATGAGTTATATGTTTACCTCATGTACAGGTGAGAATACAAAGGCAAAATGAACTTAACTGCATGTTGTCACAAGAGTACCAGAGTTCTAAGTTAATCTCAAGCCCCACTGACTGCAAAGTCAGCATCCTTAACAACTAGTCTTTGAAGAAGCAGGAACTCCATTTACTATCAGTCATGTATCTGCCAACCTGGAGAGGTTTCTTCCTTTCCTGATCTCAATTTCTTATCCGTATAATGAAGACATTTACTTCATGATCTCTAATACATTTTTCTCTTACAATATTCCATATATTCAATCAATCATATACTTAAGGAGGTTACAACAAGTACCCAGACATTTTAAAGTAGCCACCTGATTATCAGGATATTATACATTTAAATTATTATTATTTTTTTACATTATATTTTTTCATAGATTCCTCCAGGAAACAAAAATAGTTTTCATCTGTGTTTTTTTATTCTTTCCTTAGATAATTTATAATCCCAATATTACAGACATATAAACACATAAGTTTTTCACCAATGGTTGGGTCACATCCTCTTTACTTGTTTTCAAGACAGAGAATACTTATTGAAAACTCTCTACATTTACATAATTGACTGTTTTTCTTGTTTTCCTTTTAGCCCATTAGTAATGACACAATGAATAAAGGGTCTGGAATATTTTTCTCTGATGGTTAAAATCTATTACTTGAACCATAAATTTGATGTCAAAAAAACAAAATATTTTTTTATGATCTCACATTTTTATATCACAAAAGCTATAAATGTTTCCCACAAAAGTATTAAAGCACTTTGCTATTCTGTTCTTTGTGCTTCTACATACTCTTCAGGTCAGAAATGATTATTCTCACCATGATTCTCTTTTGTATAAATTTAATCCATTTTTCTAATTACTCAATATATGTTTTCCCATAAACCATACCAGTAAACCATGACTATGCATTGATTTAATAGATTTAATGCTTATATAACACTTTCAATTTGAAATTGAATTATTTACTTCCTTGAAATAATAATGACAGGAAAAATATATAATAAATTAATCTACACATTGAATTATTTGGTGTCCCATAGGTCACAGACTGGCTCCCACAGAAATCAGTCTGCCGGGTGGTTTATAAGGTTAATTATTACTGGGTGTTTGTTACTCTACCAATCCTTTTCCTGCCCTTCCCCCTACTCTATTCCACTACAGGGAACAACATTTTCCTGGAACTAGCTTCTCCTGCCAACTGGCTTCTAGGCAAGTTTGGGCAAAGGTGAAAATGAGAAGGTGAGAGTAACAGACAAACCAAAGTATTTCTTTCTCTTTTAAAGTATGAAACAATATATTTGGCACTGAGATTCAGCCTGTGATAGCCAAGGCTCTAGTTTCCCTTCAGTAGCCCAACTTCTAGATCTAGTATAACTCTCTTTTCCCTCTGTCCCTTCTTCTATGGATTACTTATGCTTCCAGTTGTCATTAATCTCTGGTTTGCTTCATTGTCCCTGATGGATTCACTAGCTCCTCTATCATCCGTGTAATCAATTCCATGAAATTTTATTACCTCTGTTTGAGAGATCTATACTAGTTTCTGGTGTGATTTTTTTTTTTTTTGGACTGGGCTCATAGATTAACTCACTCTGACTCATCTCACATTCATTCACCAAGAGTGCAAACTTGTGTAAGACAGTGTGTAAGAGTACAAGCATACCCATGAATAAGATACACATTTTTTCCCTATCCTTTATGAAAAGATAGATATTATATAATAAATTGTGGGTACAATCTAATCTAATAAAAGAGTAATATGCAAATTAACAATCACTCTGATACACTTAAGCCACGCCCACCAGCCAAGTCACGCCCACCAGCCAATCAGAGTGGCTATATGCAAATTAACCCAGCCAATAGGGTGGCTAGCAGCCATGGAGCTAGAGCAAACAGGAGGCTTCCATTGCACCAGCGAGGGAGTTGAAACTGCCTGCCTAGGCCAGCCAGGCTTCTGCTCAAGGCAACAATGTTTCAAGTATAGAAGATAAATAAACCCCAGAAACCTGATTTCAGCCAGCTTTGTTAGGATGTTGGGTCAATGGGAGCTATGGGCAGCCTGAAAATGGCCCTCAGACCCTCACTCAGGCTGGCCAGGCACACCAGTAGGGACTGAACCCTGAAGGGACTGTGGGCAGCCTGAAAATGGCCCTCAGCCCCTCACCCAGGCTGGCCACACCCCCATGGGGTAATGGTCCTCACTTGGGGGCTTGGCCAGCCTTCAAACAGCCATCAGCCCCTCACCCAGGCTGGCCAGGCATTCCGGCAGGTGGACATCCCTTGAGGGTTCCCAGACTGCAAGATGGCACAGGCCAGGCTGAGGTACCCCCCTGAGTGCACAAATTTTTGTGCACCAGGCCCTTAGTACATATTATAAATGTAAATTATATGATATTATGGAATCAAAAAACAAGAGAAAGAAAAACACAATAAAAAATCAAAAAAAAGATTTCCCTAAGTATGTGTTCTTTCGAACGGAATATAAAATGTGAGAAGGTGGGTCAGGTATTTAAATATGAGAAATATGCAAGAAAGAGAACTTACTTAGAAAACACATTTCACTAAAATTAATATTTCAATTAATAAATGATTTATAAATTCTTCAACAGTGTTTTCCCTGAGTGGATTGAGCTTTGTAACTGGACAATGGGGAAAGGAAGGAGATTATTTTCTATTCTGTATATTCTATAACTTTTGAGCAGTGTGCTAACTGCATGTACTGCATGTCAAAAAGCTTCATTTAAAATTACCTGTAAATACTTGAAATTTTCTAAGACAAAACAAGGTATTTTTTCTAATAGAAATAAATATCTAAAGAGGAGTGGATACAGCTGAGTATCATTTTATAGATCCTCTGGGTAGTAGAGTGTTTGTTCCCAATTAAGATGAAAGTGACACAAAATATTTCAAATATTTAAGCAAAAAATTTGATTGTGTGTTAGATAACCCTTGACCCAGATGCTTAAATAGTAAAGGATCATAGATATATGGGCTGTGTAGTCCTGTGATGACGTGAAATGGTAAAATTCCTATGCAATGAGTATACTCAGAACAGCATGCAATTTAAACTTACGAATTATTATTTCTGAAAATTTCCATTTTATATTTTTTTAGATTACAGTTGACATCTAGTAACCAAAATCACAGAAAGCAAAAGGGCAGATAAGGGGAAACTACTATTTTTATTTACATTAACTGCTGTACCCTCACCAAAGCTACTTAGGGATAATTGCTGATGAAAGAGATTCTATAAGATGCCAGCCCCAAACATACTCTATGCCTTAACTCTACGCTTTTAGAGTTAAGGCATAGAGTATGTTTTACCCTAAGGTCTCCTTATCCTTATAAAAGAATTATAATTGCAGCCATAATTAGTAAATTTGCTCATTAGTCTCAATTAAATTAGACATTATAGCTAGACATCAGAAATTATAACATACACCAATGAGTAAGTCATTCATATAATTTGCAGTATACTTAATAAACAATCAAATGTGCCAAGTAAAGCAAACAAACAAAACCCTCTTAGGAACTCTATGCCGGCTCAAGCTGCTCACTAGCTTTACGTGTTTTGTTTTTCTAATTATTAATGTTTAAAGTATTATAGAAAGTAGTACATATGTCTCCTTATTTTTCCCCCATTGACCTTCCCTCGGTCTCCCCTCTCCCCCCCCCAACATGTCCTCTCCCGTGTTTTGTGTCAACTGGTTATGCTTATATGCATGCATACAAGGCCTTTGGTTGATCTCTTACCCTGAGTCTTCCCACTGTAATTTGACAGTCTGTTCGATGCTTCTCTGCCTCTGTATCTATCTTTTTGTTCATCAGGTTATAATGTTCCTTATTATCCATAAATGAGTGACATTATGTGGTGTTTTTCTTTCACTTCCTGGCTTATTTCACTTAACATAATGCTCTCCAGTTCTTACTAGCTTCACTTTTGATGGCTTTTTTCTCTATTAGTTCTGAACTTTATTTTGACACTAAGTAGCTTCTCTGACCCCAGAAAGAGAAAGCCAAGGAAAGGTCAGATAGAGTCTGATAAACGCTGATCTACCTAGTCATGGTCACCGCCGCCCCTCGGATGTGCAGCGAGTCTTCTAATTCATCTCCATCTGCTTCCTAGCACTCTTAGGGTCACGATGGCCATGGTTCTAGAACCATCTCTCTTATTTTCTTTCAGTAAATAACTGTATCCTCTTTTTGCCAATGAGGATGAGGCCATTCAACATGGTATTACCCATCATTCTTAGTTTCCATTTCTCCAATACTAAATTTTTAGTAATGTTAACCTCTCTCAAAACAGATAGAAAAATTCAGTTACTCTTTTCAAAGATTAATACTTTTACCTTCTTCACAACCAGCACTCTTACATTTATCAAATGCTCTTGGTTCACTGCGCTAAACTTTCCTTTCAATTTTTATTTTCCTACCCATGGGCTGCTCTGTCTTTATCCATAAGTGTACTGTTGTTCTCACTGTATACAAAGAGCTATTTCTTAATTCCACCCATGTATGTGTGTCTGCTTGTCTCTGTCTTTGTCGATCACACACAATATACACACATTCCAAGGAACATTTATACAAATGCTAGACAACCATGCATCAGGGAGTGAATGGCTCAAGAGCTAAGGAATTTTTTTTTAAAGGTTCAAGATAGGTGCTAAAAAATGAGTTTTTTCTAGATCAGTGGTTCTCTAACTTCTTGATCTCATGATTCATTTATGCTCTGAATGGTAAGTGAGGATCTTGAAGAGCTTTTGTTTACATAGGTTATGACTATTGATATATTTGTATTATAATTTAAAACAGAAATTAATAAAAATTTTATATTAATTTACAAATAACAAAAAAAACCATTGCATATTAAGATAAAATATATTTTTATAAAAAGAGCCAGATTTTTAAAATCAGAGTATCATTGTTTTACAATTTTGAAAATCTCTTTAGTGTCTGACTTAAAACCTTACTGGCTTCTAAAAACTGTTCTGCATTAAATCTGTTGCAAAATGTTGTGTTTATAGAAGTATGTAAAGAAAGTCCTGCCTCATACAGATATATAATTGAACAAGTGAAGATGATATTAATAGCCTTCTCACATAACTGAGAATATTGTTTTTGATACTACACTTAAACTTGACAAGTGGTAAACTTATACAGATTAATTTTAATGTATACTCTGGAACCATATTAGTGAGCTATTCTTACCCTGTTTCATTAAAATTCACTGGACTGTGTTGCATTTTGACATTTTACTCATGAATCATTGTGCAGTGGTCATTTGGAAAATATGCATTCATAGAATTATGCAGATCTTCCAACTTTTGACACTTTTATTATACAACTTAAAAAAAAAACTCACTAATATCACCACCAATATCATCAGAAATGTCTGAAAATTAGTCAGATTCCTAGTGGCAAGTAAAATTTAGCAAAGTTTCGATCCTTCTCTCAACTCTCAAAATTTATTGTGTAACATACATACTATCAATTATTTTACTTGAAATGACAGCATATTTTGTTCATTTTCCAAAAATGTCCACCAAACACAATTCTGAACTATCAAAATGTTCAGTCATTCTTTCAAACAAAATGGCATTCATTGATAAATGTGCCTAGTTTAGCTCACAACTCAACCAACTACACAATGGTTTGGGGAGAGCCATTGTATTTGAGTCCAATATGAGATTTTTAGGTGTACTTCCCTTTTTCAACATAGAATATTTAAAAGTCAAGTAGGCAAGAATCATGATTTAATAAAATTAATAAAATTAAGAATTTAAAATGATTTAAATAACATTGAGTTTTGAAAGAGAGGATGAAGAAGAAGAGGAGAAGGAGGAGGAGGAGGA